>JAKCPI010001638.1:0-30142 GCA_023213315.1 Euborellia annulipes | reverse complement strand
ATTATGATTTCCGGACTTTAATTTCAATTGAATTTGCCAATCAATTTAAATAAATAGGAAAGGGGTCTAAATGGCCATAGATGCCCACAAAGTCCTTAAATAAAAAAAAAAAAAAAAAAACCGCCCCCACGACAAAATTGCATTAATCCGCCACTGCTTTGAAGACTATGAAGATGTCCGAGTTCTATAAGTTTGGATAATTTTAATTATATGTCAACAGTGTCTGTAGCCGAGAGAGTAAGCGCAACAGTCTTGTAAACAAGGAGTCGCTGCTAGTTCGATGCTTGTTGTCTGGTGTGACTGGTCACACAGCACACAACTTTCTCTAATTATATATTTTTACCCCCGCCCCCCCCCCCCCCCCCCCCCCCCCCCCCCCCCCCGGCCCCCCCCTTTTTATTATAATTATTATTAAATATTATTTTCTTTGTTTTTGGCTTTTAGAAAAAATTTATTTTTATTTTTTCTTTTTTATTTGTAAAATTTAAAATTTAAAATTAAAAAGAAAAAAATTTAGGACCCCGGTACTTTTTTATTTTTCCCCTAAGGTCTACTTATATTAAAAATTTAATTTTAATTTCAAAGGAAGGAAAAAAAAAAGAGAGAGAGAGGAAGAAAAGAAGAAAAGAATAGAAAGACGGCGACCCCTCCATAATATATATATATAGATTTTGTTACTATGGCAACCAATTCTCCTATCTTTCCTATGTAGTACAAGAGTAACTGTTCTTCAAAAGATTTCAATGGTAAAATGAGAATATATCAATACATTTTAAAGAGCATCTAAAAAATAAGTGATTTATCAATTTTAATCAAAATTGTTGGGAGCGAATTTTGAGAAAATCGAAGAAAAAACTGAAAAAGTTTTTTTTTTCAACAATAGATAGAAAATAGGTTCACTCAATAGGACGGTCGTGAATATTGCATGCAAGTCCATTGTCTATCCATTAATTTCCCTCTTGAATTCTAGTACTTTGTCTGATTCTCTCAGAAGGGTTTATTATTTATTAAGGACGTTTACAAAGACATGCAAATCGCACAGGGCTTTCTTTGAGGAATACTTGGCAGACAAAATCATTTAATATAAGTTTATTAAATCATATTCGAGTAGGGAGGGCGGCGTACTATCTTTTACTGTTTATTACAAGATGAATTTCATGTTTAGAATATTGACAGTTTTTTTTTTTTAAGAACAATAATAAATTTAGATTTCTTCACTTGGTGAATAGTTGAAACTAAGGTCCGACCGAAACAAGATTTTCAGCCCGAAACCGAATATTCGGCCTCAATCTTAGTTTCGGCCGAAACCGAAACTTGTATTTTCCTATACAAAATTCATATCATTTTATCTTTTTTTTTTTTAACTTTTCCCTAGCAAAACGAAATTTTTTTATGTTAACTGCTACAGCTACACTCGCCGCAGAGGATCTAAGGTGTTGAATTGAATTTAAAAAATATCTTTGGCCCATTGTTAGCGGAATTGTTTTGATTTGTTTCAAAGAAGTTTATTTTATTCTTGAAGACTAATAACGGTATCGTAGTCTAGCTAGATAAAATATATATCTATATTTTGGGATTTTGTAAAATTGTATTTTGAGCCAGGAAGCAAAGCGGTTCCGTCATACTGCAGTTTTAAAGGGATACATTTTTGTTTATTACTAAAAAAATTATAAAATAATATCTGCATATCTTTTTTTTAATCAAACTTTTTTTAAGGTGCGCGTCTCGAAAAGCCGTTATAACACGATTGACTACCAAGTTACTCGAGGCGGCAAGAGATGGCGTTAGTTTTTCCCATAGGAATACAAGGGATTTATTCCATTTCATTTTAAAGTTTCCAGCTAATTAATTAAGGGTAGAAAATTAATTAATTTTTAACACAATGATTACTAATTTAATTATCTATAAGATATAGAGCGAATTTTTAAAAAATATCTTATATTTAATGCGATTAATCTAAAAAAAAATTTATTTTTTCGAAAATCAAAAAAGGGCTTCTATAAGTTGTAGATATTTTAAATAGCTTTAATTTAAAAAAATTTGAGGTAGATAGCTTCAAAATTGTGGCCGCTGGAATCTCCCAAAAATTAGCACCCCGAGACGCGCACCTTAATTTTTATAAAATTAAAATCAAATTTTCATTGAAATCTTATATTTTCTTAATATTGATTTTTTTATTTTATCTTTATTTCTAATACCTGACTCCAGATTTATAATAAGAAGTAATATTGTTTAACCTTTCCCAACAATCTACACAAGTTCTTGGTTATAATTTGAATTGAAATAAAGTTGTTAGTATGCCGGGGGCATATTAAGCAATATTCGTATTTAAGTAAATATCCTGAAGCTATATGTATATACAAAGTTCCGGTTGTTTTCCTTCGTCTACTTGTGAATAACTCTCAAGAGTCAATCAACAAGTATGATCCTTTGATGCAAACTATTGTTATTAGTCTTTGGGTAATAAATATACCCCTATATATAATGTTAAGTTACATTTACATATATATATATACATCCAACTCACTGCCAGGCCCAGAGGCACTCCCTTAAAAAAATTAATATTATAATTTTGTGCAAATGAAGAAAGAAAATAAGGAGAATTCAGCCAGCAGAAATTTCTTTATTAAAACAGCCCACAATTAAGGTTTCTGTATATAAAAAAAAAAATGTCTTTATCTTCTATGCGTTCCTAAATTACAGAACGGATTTTCATGGAGTTTTATCAAGTAGTAGAGTATTTTCTGGAAATGATTTTATGTTATCATTAATTCAGTTTAAGGGTAGAGAATCCCCTTTTATAAAGAAGAAAATTATATATAAGCTTACGTACACCATATTTTAAATTGTTAAAAAAACATGCCGGCCGAAGAAACGGAATATATTCATACTAAACTGGTTTGGATTAAATGATCCGCTATTTCAGGGGTGTTTGTATTTAGCTGATTAAAATCTACAAAAAAAGTTCATAAAACCATACTTTCGCAATTGTCTAGAATTATTATTATTAAAGCCCTGATTCCTATGCAATTACATATTCTATTTGCTAACATGTACAGTGAGGGATAATATTAGTCCCACCCATGCGTTTTCTACTTGTGATTATTTCATTGTTTTTATAAAAGAAAATAAATCTTTATTGGAATTTGTCTAGGTTTCAACCATGAAAGTTTCCATTAAAAAATATATATATTTTTTTTTAAACAATGAAATAATCACAAGTCAAACACATGGGTGGCAGGGGCGTATATATAAATTTTTCGGGGGGGGGGGTGCCGCCCCCCCTGAGAATTCTCCAAACACATATGCATATATAGGGAAATACAGACATCAGCGCAACAAATTTTTCCGCAGGATGGAAAACTTTGGCTCCGCAAAAGAAAAAATGTTCCGCAAAATATTTCGTGTGAAAAAAATTTAGTTTCTTAAAAAAAAAATTTTCCGCTGAAAAATTTTTGAGTTCGGGCCCCCCCCCCGAAAAAATTTCTATATACGCCCCTGTCATATGAGAATACAGGGCTATATTTTTTCGCACTGCAGGGGCCGATCAAACTTTTCGGGGGGGGGGGGGGGGGGTCGAGACCCGCTAATGTCTGAATATCCTTATATATGTATATGCATTTGGAAAATTTCGGGGACGCTGTTTAAACAGCGTAATAATTATTACTTTTTTTTTTTTTTATTAAGGTCGTCAACAAATTTGAAAGAGGTCAAAAAAGAGTAAAACAATATAACAGCTAAGATTTATTTAAGAAATAATATTGTTTCAATAGTTGAAATTGCCAAGGTAATTAATCTTTAAGCAAGTTTATCAATATAATTCGAGTCAGGACCTTAAGAAAAAAAACATCGGAAAGGGCCTGTCAAAAGCATAAGCTCTTTCTTTCCATCGCTTTTTGCTGGAATTTGTTCTCTCTTTCTCTCTCCCGGAGACACTTTTGGTCGACACTGTAACGCAATTAGAGGACCTAATGAATCTCGGATTAAACCCACACTCCGTTACTTCCGTTAGGGATAAAGTCAGACCATTTTTCTTTCAATTCATCCAATCCAATCGATTTTCATACTTGCTTATCTCAAATAAAATTAATCGTCTTTTATAAATGTTTCTTTTCTTTATTTATTTATAGAAATAAAGGGTCAGGACTAAGCCGAGCGCACAACTTTGCTCACCCACTATTCAAGAAAAAAAAACATTTATCCCCCCTAGAGAAACCCCTCCCCTCCCCCTGATGGTCCGATGTTATACATATTATATATCATTTTACTCGGAGGAAGTCTAGTTTCTGAATATATAAAAAAAACTATAGGTTATGTGAGAAAAAATTTTTTGTCCCCCCCCTCCAGAGCCCCCCTAATGGTCCGATGTTTACCAAAAGCTTTTCAGTTCTTGGCCTCTACCCCTAGTTTATGGGTGCAAAATTTCAAAACAATTGAATGAATAGTTTTTTGAGATTTCGTTGACGAAAAAAAATTACCACAGACATACACACACACACACACACACACACACACACACACACAGACATCATTCCAAAAACTACTTAAATGGATTCAGGGGACCTCAAAAACGCATCTTGGCAGCTTCAGAAAAATTTCGATTTTTTTTACGATTACATTAACTTTTCCTGCCAACCTACGGTTGATGGGCAAAGTTAAAAAAGAGCATTCTAATCAAACGAATAAAATCACTGTTTTCTTAAATTTGAGAAAAAAATTTTAATTTATCATTTTATTATAATTATAAAGCTTCTCTAGATAATTTATAAATTCCCTTTCAAACTACTTTGACAATTATTTTGTGTTGGATGTGCAATCAAGTTGAAGTAACCAACATAACTACCCAGACTCTCGACCCCAGGTCGAATTTTAATTTAATTAACCGGGCTTAACCAATTATTTTAAAAATTCCTTCTCGGAAATTTTTTTTTATTAATTTAATTAAATTTAAATTTTTTATTGCAAGGCCCACTCCAAATCGAAATTCAATAAATCCGCCACTGTCTCAAGTACATAATTTTTTTAATGTCATATTTTTGATTCATCATTAATGTTGTTGGTATCGAAAATGTATTTGCTATAAACAATTATATTTTATTAAGCAAAATAATTAGGAAGAGTGTATTAATTTGGTATTTGATAAACTAATGGAATATTAGACTGTTTTGATGGTAAGCCGATTGAAATTTTGTTCAATAGTTTTGGAAATTAATTACTAATTATTTCCTGAAATATATTGTGTAGGCTGTTTATACTTCGATATATATAAATTGATGGCTTAACATATATTTATTTTTTTTTTTTTACTTTCTCTTACCTATGTATATATGTAATATATATATAGAGAGAAAGTATTGGATTCATGTCAAAAATTCGATGTCGAGATTTTGATGGATATACACGTTTTGAAGTCCCCTGAATCCAAAAAAGTGGTTTTCGCGACATGGTCTGTCTGTCTGTGTATCTGCCTGTCAGGGTTCAATTTAAAGCATGAATGAATTGAGCTAGGAAGTTGAAATTTTATATTTAAGTTAGTCACCCCCCTAGGCTTTTAATCAAAATCGGCCAAAGAATACTGGTTCTTTACCGGCAGTCACACCAGATTTTTTATATATCCATCTCCTACATACACAAAAATATTTTTAAAATATCCGTATATCCCTGGGCCCCGAGGGGCCAGAGGCTCTCAAAGATAAATTTTCATAAATTTTTTTGACGTGACAACGTCTTACAAATCATGTTAGAGGGGCATGCACGAAAAAGTTTATCAGCTTGAATAACTCCTCTGTCTTAAGAGGTATAATTATGGGAAATATATGGTTAGAAAGAATGAGTTTTCAGCTAAAGATTTCACCATTTATTTTTTTCCTATTATTTAATTTTACCGCGCTGCGGTAAATTCTAATTTGAAAGTTTAAACCCCTGTAGATTCTGAACAGCTAATCAGATCAGACTAAATGGGATGTCATTTGGTGCAGAAAGATAACCTCTAATAGAATAAATAAAAAAATCCCGAGTGATTAACTCCAAAATTAGTTTTTTCTCGAAAAACCTCATTTTTTAAGCATAAGTCGCCCTTAATGGATAAAAAAAGCCACACCCGTCATATATTGTTTCAATGAAAATGTTTGAACATGTTTATTTATGAAAACAAACTACTAGCAAAAAAAAAAAAAACAATACTTTGTCTCTTTATATTTCAATATAGGCAAGAGTGAAAAAATTTTTTCTGAAGTCAAGCAAAAGACGTTGTCACGTTAAAAGCCACCGGCTGTGCAGAAGACACAGCCAACACCTAATTTTTATCTAAAAATTTTTGGGGGCCTATGCAGGCTCGGGCCTGGGGGCGGATCGCCCCCCCTCCCCCTCCCCACGGTACGCCTCTGCTAATTTTACATCCAATAAATCTTGACTCCTAAGACCTTCTTTAGGAGGCTCAATGTCGCATTTAAATTCGACTCGGGCAGCCGAGAGAAATAAAGTTTCCCATTCTCAAAATTCATAAAAGCCTCAAAAGCCGAAATTAGGTAAATTTGCCGTCGTTAAAAATTTGCCCTCGTAACATGGGCGTCCGCAGGGAGGGGGCAACCAGGCATTTGCCCCCCCCCCTTGAAAATTGAAATAATACAAAAAAATGTATAAAACAAAAAAAAACCTTTCTCAGTATACATCCACCTTGCCGCGGTGAGAAAGCTTTAAATACTAAGAGATGTATAACATTATTAATATTAAAGTACGTTTTTTTAACTTATCTGGAAGTGACTTGCCCCCTCCTGCAAAAAATCCTGCGGACGCCCTTGCCTCGTAACCTTCATTCAGCCTGCTTAGCCAAATAGGAAATCGGCCAATGAATACTATAAAAAATTGTGGTATTTTATTTTTTACTCAAATATAGGCTATTTTTGAGATTATTAAAAATATTATTTTCTTTTTAAAAATATATATTTATTTTTTTAATTTGATTTATTTTGATAATAAATAAAAGCGTTAATGAATTTCCAAATTTAACGGTTTGAGTAATGTTAATGTAATTTTATCCGAGTCATAAATCAGCGACATTCATAACACAACACATTTTCTTGGCAGAGAAAATTAATCCTCCGCAATGGACAAAAAATTGTTTTAAGTGTGTGATATAACTGAGCCATTTAGCAAGTTGTACTTGAGAGAGGGAGAGAAGAGTGAAGAGCAAAAACCTCTGCAATGAAGTGAACCCGAGGGGGTGAGTAGTGAGTTGGGAGTGCATTAGGAGCGTTTCTGGCAGCAACTCTCAGCTAATTTACAGCGTTAAATTTTAAAATAAATATTGACTATTGAATTACCCTCACTAAATTAGCTGTCTCTATTAGAAGTTCCAAGTCAAAAGGTAAATAGCCACTCATTTAAATAGTTCCAAATAGTCTTATTTTCGCGTTCTATAATTTCCTCCTTTTTTTATTATTATTATTAAAGAGGAAGAGGCCAATTAAAGAAAATTTATATTTGCATAGCATTTAAATAAGTCTAAAACTCTATTAAAATGAAAGACTCAAACGTTAAATAAATACGACCCAAATTTCTTAAACAAACTACGACGGATCTAGCAAGGATTCTCTTTTATATCCCGGTGTCCCTAAAGTGGGACATTATCCTAGTAGGAATAAAATTTTTTGTTCTTTAAATAATCTTCAGCTTATTCTCACAGTGTCGAAATATTTTTTCTTTTGCACATAGACTCAAAAAGGCAGAATAATCTCTGTTAACTTAGTTGTTTCCCTACAGGCTAAACAAGGGGAGATCAATAAGCAGTGGCGTCATTGAGGGGGGGGCATTTACCTCCCCCCCAAGGGCTCTGATTTTTATAAAATTTTATATTATTCTAAATAAAATACTTCAAAATACATCTACACGAGTATAGAAACTGTACAAAATTAAGCAATTAATTAAATTATATATCTTTTGGCTAAATTTGAGTACCTATTTGTAAGTAAATTTAAAAAAAAAAGTTTGCCCCCTCCAAGAAAAATTTGAAATGATGCCATTGCCCACTAGCCGGGAATCATGTTGTAGCCTGCGGAGATTGGTCAAATATGTTGTAGAGTTGTAATATAATTTTATTATATTATAGCGGAATAGGGTTAGTCGAAATAAGAAAACGAAACTTAAGTGAAAACGTGTATTATATATTTCAGTAAACGAATGAGGAACAGTACGACATGAACGAGAAGCATTGAGAGAGAGGCATGAAGGAAGAGGAAGAATATAGCGCACCAAGCGGTGACATATGGGATCACATCTCCGCGCTTTATTTGAATATTTCCAACACTCTCCCTTGAGCCCATATGTTTGGTGAATGTTAAGAAATATTTTTACAAATGTAAGATACAATAAGTACTTATGTCTATTTTTACAATAAAGAATATAAATATATTTGCTTACATCATTCCTAAGCCTTTAATACAAAACAAATGTTTTTCTTTATTTACAGCTTTTGTAAGGAAGTCTGCTAACATATCATTAGTTGAAATATAGGAAATATCTATCATTTTATTTATAACTAAATCTTTAACATAATGATATTTAATTTGAATATGTTTGCTTCTTTTTGTTGTAAAAGGATTTTCTGCAATAGACTTTGCACTTTGATTATCACAAAATATTTTAACAGCATTTTCAAAAACATAGTTAAAATCTTTACAATTTTTCATAAGTTCTTTTAGTAAATTATATGTAAATAATGTTTCCCTAGCACCTTCACTAAGAGATACATATTCTGCTTCGGTAGAGGATAAAGATACTACTTTTTGTTTTCTGCTTTCCCAAGCAATTGGTCCTCCACTTAGCATGAGAACAAAACCTGAATGTGATTTTCTATCTACTGAATCATTGGCCCAATCTGAATCTACATAACTAAGTAAATTTTCTTTATTCTTTGTATAGGTTAATCCTAAGTTTAAAGTGCCTTTTAGGTACCTTAGTACTCTTTTTGCGGCAATCCAATGGGAATTATCATGACAGTTATTGAATTGACTAAGATAAGAGGCTGCAAAAGCAATATCTGGACGACATGTCACGCTTAAATACATTAAACATCCTATTAATTCTTGATAGAGATTATTATCTTTAGTTTGATTACCTTTTTCTAGTTTTAATTTAGTTTCTAAAGGAGTGCCTACTGGTTTTGCGTCAGTCATACCAAATCTATCTAAAATGTTTAAAATATATTGCTCATTACTTAGCTTAATAGTACTATTAGTTTTGTCATGATCAACTTTTATACCTAATATTTGTTTAACTGGACCTAAATCTTTAATTTTAAATTTACTTTTTAGCACATCTTTTATCTTATCACATTTTTCTTTGTTATTGTAAAATATTAAATAATCATCGACATAAAGAGCTATTATTGTAACGTCAGTTTTATCTATTTTATAAAAAATACATGGTTCATATTGACTTTGTTTAAAATTTTGTTTAAGAATTAAATTTTTAGTTTCTTCAAACCAAGTTCGGGAAGATTGTTTTAAACCATATATTGCTTTTTCAAGCTTACAAATTTTATTTTCTTCACCAATTTTAGCAAAACCTTCTGGTTGTTGCATGTATATAGTTTCTTTTAATTTTCCATGTAAAAATGCGCTTTCTACATCTAAATGATCTATTTCTAAATTTAATTTAGCTGCAGTAGCAAAGAGTAATCTTAAAGAGCTATATCTAATAACAGGGGAAAAGATTTCACCATAATCAATCCCAAATTTTTGATTACATCCTTTGGCAACAAGTCGTGCCTTATATTTAACAATTTTACCATTAGAATCTTTTTTAATTTTATAAACCCATTTATTTTTAATAATATTAATTTTATCTTTAGGTTTATCTACTAATGACCAAGTATTATTTTTAATAAGATTATTATATTCTAATTGCATAGCTAAATCCCATTTATGTTTATCTTTAGAAGACAGAGCTTCTTCATAATTACAAGGTTCATTTTCAGTACATAAATATGTTACAAAATCAGGGTAAGTAGTGGGATTACGTAACCTTTTTGGATAACGATGAGTCGACGCTTGATCCTGCTCTGGTTCAGCAATCTCTTCTTCAGCAACGACTTCGGGCATCGACACTGGAACGTCTTCAGCATCTGACTCAGGAACGTCTTCAGTCTCGGACTCAGGAACGTTTCTTCAGTCTCGGACTCAGGAACGTATTGAAATTTTGGTTGAATTTCATTTACCGATACCTTATCTTGATTAGGGCTTTGATCTTGTATATGGGAAGATTTAATATTTTCTTCTTCAAAAAATTCTACGCTGCAGGCTGACACCAATTTATGAGTTTTCGGGTGAATCAAACGGTAAGAATTGTTATGATTATACCCAACGAATATGTGCATTTCACTCTTGGCATCTAACTTCTTGCGATTTTGTGATGGAATGTGAACATAAGCTGGACATCCGAAAATTCTTAGGTGCGAAAGGTCAACCTTTTTGCCTGTCCACCTTTCTTCGGGAGTTTGGCCAGGAATCCTCTTGGCTGGGGATCGGTTTATTAAATAAACCGCTGTATTGGCCGCTTCTGCCCACAGTTGTCTGTCACACTTGTTGTCAAGTAGCATACAACGAACCTTTTCCATTATCGTTCGATTGTATCTCTCAGCAACGCCGTTTTGCTCTGGGTTGTATGGAACAGTAACTTGATGTTTTATTCCACTTGATTTTAGAATATTAGCGAATTTATTGTTGCAATATTCTTTTCCATTGTCTGAACGGACAGCTTTGATTTTTCTTTCACATTCTGTTTCAACCATTGATTTGAATTCTTCAAAGACTGTTGAAACTTCGTCTTTCTTGTTAAGAAAATATACAAAGACTTTTCGAGAATGGTCGTCTATTAGAGTAAACATATATTTAGCACCTCCATATGATTCAATTTCGACGGGGCCTAATAAGTCTGTGTGAATTAGATCAAGTCGATTTTTGGACAACTTTGATCTTTTCGATTTAAAAACTTTTCTAGTTTGCTTGCCTTGAACACACGGTATGCATTTATTTATTTCAGAATTAGGTGAGAAGGTTATTCCTGTTGCATGACTGTCTTTGAGGAGATTCATGCTATGATGATTTAAATGTCCAAGTCTTTTATGCCATACTTCTGGATTTGTTACTTTGCTTGCCAGTTGGGCGTATTCATTTTGTTTGGTGTTAAGAACGTACAAACCACCAACGTTAGTTCCTGTTGCAACAATCTCTCCCTTAACTTTGCATGTTTCTTCGTCGAATATGCGACAACCTTTCTTATCAAACATGACACTATGGCCTTTTTCTACCATATTGTTGACAGAAAGTAAATTTGTACTTAAATTTTCCACATATAAAATGTCTGAGATTGTTTTGTCTTCTTTATTATGTAATAGTTTCACTTTTGTATTACCGGAACCGCCACAATTTAACTTGTTGTTGTTGGCAATATATATGTCCTGTCCACAATGTTTTTCGTTAAAATTAGAAAGTAATGATTTATTTCCAGTCATATGTGAGCTCGCTCCACTGTCTATATACCAAACATTGCAGTTGGCTGGACTATTTGAAGTTTTTAGAGCTTCACCTTTTTTATTTTCTGATGAATAATTAGTTTTTGATGAATTATTTTTATTTAGTTTTCTGCATTCACTTTTGTAATGAGAGGATTTTTTGCAGTAATTACACCAGGGCTTCTTTTTATTTTTATTTGTAGATAGCAATGCAGAATTTGTTTTATTATTTTTATATTTATCATCTTGAATGAGTTTCTGCTTGATGAAATCGCTGGTAATTTTTTGACTTGAGTTTTCTAGAGCCATTACCATTGGATCATAATCTTCAGGCAATCCAGCAAGCATTATGGCTGCCAGAAATTCGTCGTCTATATTTTTCTTCATTATCGAGAGCTGTTTGGATAATTTTAGAATTTCATTGATATATTCCTCCATTGATTTAAAATTTATAAGTCTTATATTGCATAACCTTTTTAATAGTTTAAGACTGCTGTATAGGCCTTTATCCTCGTAGGCATTTGTAATTGAGTCCCATGCTTCTTTGGCTGTTTGGGCTTCCATTACTATTGGAAATATGCTACTGTCGAGGCTGAGATTTATTTTTGCTAGTGCCTTTTCGTTTCTTCTATCTTTAACATCTTGAGGCGTTTTATCATCTTCTTTGTACCCTTCAACGGAACACCACAGATTGTCTAAGGTAAGTATATTCTTAATATGGAATTTCCATTCGTTAAAATTTTCACGTCCTTTTAATTTTATAGAAGGAAGTAGGAGTTGACTATTCTCCATTTTGATTTGACCACGTTGAATTTGAACACTTTAGTTTTTCTTTTTATTTAAACACACTAACTCTCTGGGTCCAAAACCTGTTGTAGAGTTGTAATATAATTTTATTATATTATAGCGGAATAGGGTTAGTCGAAATAAGAAAACGAAACTTAAGTGAAAACGTGTATTATATATTTCAGTAAACGAATGAGGAACAGTACGACATGAACGAGAGGCATTGAGAGAGAGGCATGAAGGAAGAGGAAGAATATAGCGCACCAAGCGGTGACATATGGGATCACATCTCCGCGCTTTATTTGAATATTTCCAACAAAATAAATATAAATGTTAACGGTATTTTACATATCACTAAAAGAATATTACATCAAGAGTGGTTAACAACAACAAAATTAGGTGCGTGGCCCGGTAGGAAAAATTATTTTTGATATTTAGGCCTATACTCCTGCTGAAAAGGTTGGCCAACCCTGAGCTAAATTATTCAATGATATTCAATAGTTTTGATAGAACGTACCAAACGATCATAATAGGGCCAGCCCCTCGTTAGGGAGAGAGGGGGAAGTTTAAAATTAATATATACATAGATTATTAATTATTTATTTAAATTTAAAACAAAAATTAAATTAATGTAGTGGGTTGGAGCGTTAAAAAAAAATTCCCAATGGGAAAAATATATATTTGTTTTTTTTTTTTTTAGGACAAGCCGGGGGGCAATGCCCCCTGCCTCCCCCTGGCTACGCCCATGCTCAGTATGTAATTCACTTCCGATGATGACACATATGGTGTCGAAATACGTATAAAGCGTTAAAGTTAAATAAATAAATCATTGAAAAAAAAAAACCTTGTGATCCTATATTTTAATTTAATTCTCTTATTAAAGCATAATGTTTCAACTAGAGCCAACGGTTACCAGTTTAAAATTAATAAAAATACAAAATAAATAAATAAAAAATCTGGTGTGACTGGCGCACAGCACAGAACTTTCTCTTACCTTCGGTAATCGAAAGTTGTGTACTGTGCTTGTCACACCAGATTTTTTGTGTCGACATGTATTTAGTTCCCGGCAGTAGGGAATATTTGAATTCAGATGTAAAATTTATAAGTATGGGAAAATATTTATATTTTGTTACCATGGCAACCATTTCTCCTATCTTTCCTATGAAGCACAAGAGTAAAGTGTGCTTCATACAATTTTGAGGGCAAAACGAGAATATACATTTGAACGAGCATCTAAAAAATAATTGTTTTTTGAATTTTAATCAAAATCGTTAGAGCGAATTTTGAGAAAATCGAAAAAAACTGAAAAAGTACATCAGTAAAGTACTAGTACTCTTTGGCCGATTTTGATTAAAAGCTTATTTTTCCGGTCCCGGGGGGTGTTTAACTTAAATATAAAATTTCAGCATCATAGCTCAATTTCTTCATGCTTAAAATTGAACACAGACACACAGACATACCCACCCACCCACCCACCCACCCACCCACAGACAGACCATGTCCCGAAAACCACTTTTTTGGATTCAGGGGACCTCAAAACGTGAAGATCCATCAAAATCTCGACATCGAATTTTTGACATGAATCCAATACTTTCTCTCTATATATATATTACATATATACATAGGTAAGAGAAAGTAAAATTTTATATAAAAGGATCAGTCAATGTTATTTTTTGAATAGATACATTCAACCCTCTATCCTTTTTATATAAAATTACTTAAAATTATAATTAAAAGAATCTTACTTTTATTGAAATCCGTGTATTGCTGTGTAGATGAATTTTTTCAAGAAACACGTAAATTACACAAATATAGTTTTTTACTAAAAGTTCAAGTTCCAATTCGGCCAATTGCTACCCCATTGACTGGGGAGCTTGCTCTAGAGCAAGAAATAACCGCTCTCAGTGTCAGTGGTCGTTTAGTACAGCAGGAATGTTGGTGGTACAATTATGTAGCTTGTACAAATTACTTTCCTAAATAACTTGATTTTCACAAAATTAAACATAACCCAGTATTCATTGGTGTCACAGAAAAGATAAAAAGATAAATTATATCATTTTATTGACTGGCTCTATAGAGTATTATAATCACCAAAAAATTCAATTCTAGATGATACTTGTCGTTTCTGAGTTAAAAAAAGTAATTTCTGAATTATGTCTCTCTCTTTCTCGTGTGTGAATATGGTAATCATTTAATGAGTTAGATTTTTTTATGAAAAAATTCTGTTAAAAAAAAAATCATTTTATTAGTGAACATCATAAAATCAGTCAATGTTATTTTTTGAATAGATACATTCAACCATCTATCCTTTTATATAAAATTTTTATTTAGACAAATAGAGTCTCTCATCATTAATCATCATTTAATCCAACATTATTCCATTTCAAATAACACGCGGCTTATAACTTATTATATGATTCAAACATTTTACGATCTTTGACGAATTAGAATAATTTAAAATTTACTAATTTGACACCTAAAAAATATTAATAAAATATTTTAAAATAAAAACAGCGTTTGTCGAACTCCTTTACACTTTTATTTATTTATTTATTTTTATTTTGGATAGGGTTCAATAAGTACATATAAAATTATTAAATATCAATACAAAATCAAAGCAATAAAAATACAAATAATTATATCTATTTATCTATTTTTAAGTATGATATTTTAATTACTTATTAAATGTTTTATCTTATTTTACACTCCTAGGTAGAAAACCACAAAGAATTTCAATCTAAAATTAAAAAATCTGGTGGGGTACTGGCGCACAGCACACAACTTTCTCTTACCCTTCGGTAAGAGAAAGTTGGGCACTGTGCTGGTCACACCAGATTTTTTGTGTCGAGATATATTTAGTTTCCGATAGCACCTTAGTTTCAAACTTGCATTTTAAATGTTGACTGCTTCAAATAAACTATGGTTATTTTTCAAAATTTTAATCTCATATTTGGACATTTTATACACAATATAGAATCGTAAATAAATACAAAATTTCATAAGAATTGGAAAAAAAAAATTTTAAATGCCTAAAAAGTTCCAAAGGGGACCCCCTTTTTGAATCGAAATTAACATACAAATCCCTATAGGAAATTAACATTAGGCCTATGAGAGAAGGCGGAGAGACAGGCGATAATGTTTGCAAGTGAGAGAGAGAGAGATATATATCTCAGCCAAAAACATCGGAGATGCAAAAAGGGGCGCCTCGCATTATTTTTGCCTAGCGTCGAGGTGAAATCAAAAAAATGCGCCTCGCTTTTCTGATTTATATAAAAGCGAGGAAATATTTTCACTTAAATAAAACCCCTACAGAATTTTATTTGTTTCATATATCCTCGCTTTTATATAAATCAGAAAAGCGAGGCGCATTTTTTTGATTTCACCTCGACGCTAGGCAAAAATAATGCGAGGCGCCCCTTTTGCATCTCCGATGTTTTTGGCTGAGATTTCACTTCTTTTTGTGAAATATTACATGAAAATATTATTTATTAATTTTTGTTTATTAAATATTAAGTTATCCCATGAATAGATCTTTTAATATGCATTCCAAACAGTAAAAAATAAATACATCGTTTGGTATCCATTCGAAACGATAAACATAGGATTTCACCAAATTTTATAAAATTTAAGGTTTTTTATTTTTGTTATGTTGGTAGAATGTAAATACATCGTTTGGTATCCATTCGAAACGATAAACATAGGATTTTACCAAATTTTATAAAATTTTAGGTTTTTTATTTTTGTTATGTTGGTAGAATGTAAATACATCGTTTGGTATCCATTCGAAACGATAAACATAGGATTTTACCAAATTTTATAAAATTTTAGGTTTTTTATTTTTGTTATGTTGGTAGAATGTAAATACATCGTTTGGTATCCATTCGAAACGATAAACATAGGATTTTACCAAATTTTATAAAATTTTAGGTTTTTTATTTTTGTTATGTTGGTAGATTGTAAATACTTCGTTTGGTATTCATTCGAAACGATAAACATAGGAATTCCCCAAATTTTATAAAATTTTAGGTTTTTTATTTTTGTTATGTTGGTAGAATGTAAATACATCGTTTGGTATCCATTCGAAGCGATAAACATAGGATTTCACCAAATTTTATAAAATTTTAGGTTTTTTATTTTTGTTATGTTGGTAGATTGTAAATATTTCGTTTGGTATTCATTCGAAACGATAAACATAGGATTTCACCAAATTTTATAAAATTTTAGCTTTTTTATTTTTGTTATGTTGGTAGCACTCCCTCTTATCACGTTAATCTATTTCTATCTGAATGGATCTATCCTAAAAAATTTTTGTTCCATTAGGGATGAAAATTACTAATAATAATATATATGTTCCTAGATGACGTCATCAGGGAGCAAAATAGTTAGAATTGTCTTTTCGCCATGTTAAAGATAGGACAAATTTGAAATTTTGAATACCTCTCAAAAAGTCACTTTTGATCCAAAATGAAATTTTATATCAAAGGTATCGGGTTTTTGATAGTATCTATTTGTATTTTAAATTTCATCCAAATCGGTCCAGCAGGGAAACCTGTAGCTTTGTCTAAAAATTTGAAAATTGAAGAAAAGAATGAAAAAAAAATCTGGTGTGACTGGCGCACAGCACACAACTTTCTCTTACCTTCGGTAATCGAAAGTTGTGTTCTGTGCTTGTCACACCAGATTTTTTGTGTCGACATATATTTAGTTCCCGACAGTACGGAACATATGAATTCAGATGTAAAATTTTTAAGTATGGGAAAATATTTATATTTTGTTACCATGGCAACCATTTCTCCTATCCTTCCCTATGAAATACAAGAGTAAAGTGGTCTTCAGAAGATTTCAATTGCAAAATGAGAATATACATTTTAAAGAGCATCTAAAAAATAATTGATTTTTGAATTTTAAAAAAAATCGTTGGAGCAAATTTTGAGAAAATCGAAAAAAACTGAAAAAGTACATCAGTAAAGTACTAGTACTCTTTGGCCGATTTTGATTAAAAGCTTATTTTTCCGGTCCCGGGGGGTGTTTAACTTAAATATAAAATTTCAACCTCCTAGCTCAATTCCTTCATGCTTAAAATTGAACACACACCCACACACCCACCCACCCACCCACACACACACACACAGACAGACCATGTCGCGAAAACCACTTTTTTGGATTCAGGGGACCTCAAAACGTGAAGATCCATCAAAATCTCGACATCGAATTTTTGACATGAATCCAATACTTTCTCTCTATATATATATTACATATATACATAGGTAAGAGAAAGTAAAAAAGAAAAAAGGAAAAATAAGAGACTAACTTTTGACCTTCCGAAATCGGCAAAATCTCAACTTTGAGCCTCTGCCATTCTGTTTGGCACTGGAATTTTTTTTTGAATTCGTGCTCAAAATAATCCTTATTTATTCTAGTTTAATATAAAAAAAATTTGGGTCCGATATCTTAAAAACTTTTTGAGATATTCGCCCAGAAAGAGAAAAGTTTCTCAAAAAAATTTTTTCACGTCCCTATCTTTTATTAAGGATTTAAAATCATTCTTGATAATATAGTCTAGGGACGACTCGTCCATCTAAATGCAATGGGCCATTGACATCTATTGCAATATCAACTAAATGGTAGTATTAAGAGTTTCTTTGCTTTCTTTTGCTTTTCACATGCTCGGCGACGAGTCGCTCCCGCGACTCTTGATATAGAGAGAAAGTATTGGATTCATGTCAAAAATTCGATGTCGAGATTTTGATGGATCTTCACGTTTTGAGGTCCCCTGAATCCAAAAAAGTGGTTTTCGCGACATGGTCTGTCTGTGGGTGGGTGGGTGGGTGTGTGGGTGGGTGGGTGGGTGGGTGTGTGGGTGGGTGGGTGGGTGGGTGGGTGTGTCTGTGTTCAATTTTAAGCATGAAGGAATTGAGCTACGAGGTTGAAATTTTATATTTAAGTTAAACACCCCCCGGGACCGGAAAAATAAGCTTTTAATCAAAATCGGCCAAAGAGTACTAGCACTTTACTGATGTACTTTTTCAGTTTTTTTCGATTTTCTCAAAATTTGCTCCAACGATTTTTTTTAAAATTCAAAAATCAATTATTTTTTAGATTCTCTTTAAAATGTATATTCTCATTTTGCAATTGAAATCTTCTGAAGACCACTTTACTCTTGTATTTCATAGGGAAGATAGGAGAAATGGTTGCCATGGTAACAAAATATAAATATTTTCCCATACTTATAAATTTTACATCTGAATTCATATGTTCCGTACTGTCGGGAACTAAATATATGTCGACACAAAAAATCTGGTGTGACAAGCACAGAACACAACTTTCGATTACCGAAGGTAAGAGAAAGTTGTGTGCTGTGCGCCAGTCACACCAGATTTTTTCTATTTATATTAAATCTTGGAACAAGATGTTTTAAGTAATAAATGATAATTATTTTATTTTTCTTTAATATATATATATATATATATATATATATATATATATATTCTATTAGATAGGTGTTTGCTCTTAATAATAACTTATTTGAAAATAAAGATCCTTGTCAGCAAATCTTATCTTGTTTAAATGGGCAGATTCCCATATAACTCCCCATGCTTTTTCTATAAATGGAATAAACTATTTTTTTATAAAGTTAACATTTTTTTTATTGAAATCTTTTGAAGCACATTTTGCTCTTGTACTTGATAGGAGAGATGGTTGCTATGGTAACAAAATACAAATATTTTCCCATATTTATAAATTTTACTTTCTCTTACCTATGTATATATGTAATATATATATAGAGAGAAAGTATTGGATTCATGTCAAAAATTCGATGTCGAGATTTTGATGGATCTTCACGTTTTGAGGTCCCCTGAATCCAAAAAAGTGGTTTTCGCGACATGGTCTGTCTGTGTGTGGGTGTGTGGGTGGGTGGGTGGGTGTGTGTTCAATTTTAAGGATGAAGGAATTGAGCTACGAGGTTGAAATTATATATTTAAGTTAAACACCCCCCGGGACCGGAAAAATAAGCTTTTAATCAAAATCGGCCAAAGAGTACTAGTACTTTACTGATGTACTTTTTCAGTTTTTTTCGATTTTCTCAAAATTTGCTCCAACGATTTTTTTTTAAATTCAAAAATCAATTATTTTTTAGAAGCTCTTTCAAATGTATATTCTGATTTTGCGATTGAAATCTTCTGAAGACCACTTTACTCTTGTGTTTCATAGGAAAGATAGGAAAAATGGTTGCCATGGTAACAAAATATAAATATTTTCCCATACTTATAAATTTTACATCTGAATTCAAATGTACCGTACTGTCGAGAACTAAATATATTTCGACACGAAAAATCTGGTGTGACAAGCACAGTACACAACTTTCGATTACCGAAGGTAAGAGAAAGTTGTGTGCTGTGCGCCAGTCACACCAGATTTTTACATCTTGAATACAAATGTACCGTCAACACCAAAAAAATTTTTTTAGGTTTTTTGTTATCTATTGAGGTGTTGGATTATTCAATAAACTAAATAGTTTTTTAAGCATCAAGGTTTAGGCAGTGAATAAAAATTAAAAAAAAACTCCAAAAAATCCCAAACAAAAAGTGAAGTTAGAAACAAGGGATTTTTTAATTAAACCAGGTTTGCTGCTAACTTCACGGCTTCATTGAGTTTTTCGGGTGGTAAAGTGGCTTACTACTTTATCGACAAGTAGGCGGAACATATGCTAATTGAAGGAAAACATGTGCGAGTCGTGTTTTGTCTGGTGAGGTCTGGGTAAGGTTTCGGGGCAGTCCAAAGCACACCTCAGAACAGCACAAGAGCATCCAAAAGTAGCCTGACAACCCGACAGTTTTCACATAGAGTGGGGGTGAGAAGGCGTGTATCTGGGGAAATGTGGGCTTGGGCTACTTGTGCTCAATCCACGTCGGGCGATAAACGAACAAACCTATTGTCAAACAAGGGCCGGCGTTTCGGTCGCATATGGGACCATCTTCAGGGCCAGGTTAATGTCTGAAAATATATATCCTGGCCAAGTCATTTTGGTCATACACGATTGTATTAATAAATGGCTCAAGTATGTTAATGCCCAAAAATTTTATTTTTACTCATACCTTGAACAGAGAGTGAATCCCTCTCTGTCTGAGAGTGAATTCACTTTCTGTCCACGGAATGAGTAAAAATAAAATTTTTGGGCATTAACATGGTTGAGCCATTTATAAATGTGTATGCCCATTATAACTTGACGAGGATGTATATTTTCAGACATTAACCTGGCCTTTAAGATGATCCCAGATGCGACAGAAACGTCGGTCCTGGTTTGACAATAAAGTGAAATATAAACTAGCTGCTTTGCTCATTCCCTCTACATAATTTGAATATCAACCAACATTCAAATTAACCGGTTTAATTTGCGATTAAATTATTTAAAATATCTCGAATCTATATAAACTTGTGTTTATTCTGTAAAACAAGATCTTTCTATTGCTGTTAATTTGTTAATAATTTAATTAATTTCTGAGGGAACTGAGAAGTCACCTCTATAAAAACAGAAATACTCCCCTCGCTCATCTCACTCATTTAGAGTCGACACAAAAAATCTGGTGTGCTGTGCGACAGTCACACCAGATTTTTTTTATATAAAATACAACGATTCTGATGATTCGAATATTTCATCATATAAGATGAAGAACTAGAGAATCGGAATCAGTAAAAAAAAAAATCTATTTTTTTGAACTTTTTTAATAAATCGGCTCCCCTGAAAATTTAGCCCAGTGAAGTGGACGGTCACAAATAATGATTTTTTTCAAATAATCATTTTCTTATAAGATAAATACACCCCAAGATAAATCTTTTCTAATTAAGCAATATTGCCATGTACTTTAATTAATTAAACAATAGATGAAAGGAGCATTATTTCTTCAAATCTTTAATTAATTATTTTTTAATAGCTACTAATTTGGAATGACAAGCTTAAAAAATGCTTTTTAGAAAATTATCTTAAAAGGAGATAGTTGAAAATGAAATTTGAATACACCTGTAGAGACAGAGTATATTATTATTCTGAAAAATAATTTATAACCGTTTGGATTATATAAATGACAGGCAGGTTACAGACTATGGAGGATTGTCAAGTCAGAGTGAAATGATCATGAAGGATAGACGCTGGATAAACCGGAAAGCCTGATAACAGAGAGACTGTTTGTTCATCTGTTAATCCTCTACACATGATTCCATAATACTAAACTAGAGAGATGAGACCAACACTAATTTAAATCAATCACTATAAAAGGAAAATAACTTCTAATTAAAAATCATTAGTTTGAAATATTAATAATTTTTTTTTTTTTTTTTTTTAATTTTATTTCGTCTTTATCGAAGCCATTGGACTAGTACTGTACCAGTATTTATGTCAAAATTTAAATACATTTATCAAATTAATATAAAGAAAACATTGATATTAACAATTAAAAGGACGAAATTGAAATATATATTTTTTTTTTTTTTTTTTTTATTTAAATTTATTTGGCAAAGAGCGTTAGCCATCCTGCCATTTTTCCATTTAGTTTACAATTTTAGTATAACAAAAATAAGATAAATAATGGTCAGTCCGATATTTGGAAAGATGATATATTCATATTTTTGATTATTTCTTCTACAATATTTGAAATTATTTTTTTGTTATTTGGTGATGATAATTCAGATGATAATGAAGGATAACTATATGCAAAAATTTTATCCAAAATATGGAAAATTACTTCTTTTAGTGTGTTTGTATTATTTAGATAAACAGGATGTTGGGTCACCGGAACTTGTGGTATATTTAATGAGTTTGATATATTTTGAGAAGAATGGAGAGGAGTACTTGTTCTACTGTTGTGTGGGACACGGCTGGCATGTTCACTCCTTGAGAGATTTGAGGACCTTTCCCTGATTGGGTATCTATGGCTATTCGGGATTGAAGTTGATGAGTTTTGAGGATGTTCTTTTGGTGGCAGAGCTGGGAAATTGTTGACATCTTGAATATTTACTGTTGCTATTTGTGAATAAGAATTCTTTATGGAACTTTTGGCTTCAGAAAAAGATAGGTTTTCATTTGCCATTTTTATTTTAATAGATTTTTGGAGTGTAAATTCAGGGCATTGATTTTGATCTATAGCTGAATGATTACTTTTACAATTTACGCAGAGAGGATTATTTTGACAATTATCTGCAGAATGAAGGCCACTACATCTGTGGCAACGTTCATTTCCCTTACATCGCTCAGAAATATGCCCGAAAAGAAGACACTTTCGGCACTGAATTATTCTTTGAATATACGGTTCTATTTTGCAATTTACTCCAAATATTTTAATCTCATTAGGGATGATTTGACCTCGAAAAGTAAGAATAAACACGGGCGTAGGGACGCGGTTTTGATTTTTAACATCTTTTTTGTAGACTCTAACGGCTTTAATGATTTTTAGATTAGAAGTTGAAAAATTTAAAATATCCTCCTCAGTCAAGGAATATTCAATATTCCTAACGACTCCTTGTTTATATAACTTATAATTAGGGATATAACAATATAATTGATTTTTTTGCCAAAATTCTGCTTCTAGAAGCAAATTTGCTTCTTGATATGATTTTAATTCTAGTTTGACCTTTTTTTTATCAATGGAGCGAATAGATAAAATTTCTTTATACATAGAAGAACAATTTTCCCTCATCAATTTTCCTATTAAGATAGCATGAGTGTTAATTTTTTTATTATAGTTTTCTACGAATAGATTATACGGACCAATATCTTCCGAATTATATCTATTTTCTGAACAGAGCTTTGCATATTTATTTTCTATAAAATCTAGGGTATTAGATAAACGGGGTTGTTTATCATAAGATGAATAATGAGAAGATTGGGAATTTCCCAATGAAGAATGCGGATATAGAGAATTAGTTTTATTAGATGTATCTACTGCTTTAGTATTAGTTTGTGGGATATGATTTAAAAGAGACTGACCATTATTTTTATTTACATTAATTTCATTGAATGATGAGATATCTTCATATTTTTTCCGTTTTATTGCTGCCTGCTCGCTTTCTTCAGGATAGTGTTCAGCTTCATTTGTTCTTGCAAAATTTTCAGAGTTCAATGCATTAGCTATTCGTAGAAGATGGGTTTCTTCAACTTCGAGGTTAGAAAACATTTCATCGTCGAACTCATCTTCTTGGGACCCCATTCGGGTCCTTTTAATTATTTACTTAATCAATGAGTAATTAAATGTAGTCTTACAACAAAACTAGTCAATTAAATGAGAAATTTAAATGTATTTTTGATAAATTTATAAGGACGAAAAAATTTTCCTTGTTTATCAAATACACGGCCCACAAGGTCCAATTGAAATATATTTTAAGAGAGAAAGAAAATGTCTCTCTTTTTTTAAACCTTGGACGTGGTCAATAAAACTTTACTAATTTTTACTTTGTTTTGCCTTACTTGGCCAACTAGGATCAAATTTACTAACTTTGTCAGTCCTGGAGTGGCAAAGTTAACTCTTATTTTTTATTATTTATTAAATGGATCGTTGATTTTTTGAAAGTGGCGTAAGTCCATTTTTTTTTTAAATGAGGTAACACATAATTTATGCTTAATTTAATGTAAATTTTTTATGCATAACTAGTTCGTGGTAAATTTTTTAAAATATTCCCATGTTTTATACAGCTTAAAATAGGTCGGTAAAAGAAATTGCGTAATAATAGGCCTATTTCTATTTTTATAGTGTCATTTCTAAATAAAATTGGATTAATATGAAGTATATTTTAAGTGATATTTGATTTTTCAAAATTGAAATTAAACGATTTTTACAATTGTTTAATTTTGAAAGTGGTGTAAGTTCATTTGCAGCCTATAATTATATATTAGTTTAGTCAAATTCGCCTAAAACACATTTATATAATCAAATTGCATATTGATAAACTAGTAGAAACATTGCCAAACTTCACATAATATCCCTAGATTTTTTAATTAACAGATAAGCCAACCTTTAATTTTCTCGAAACAATAGAAAATGGACTTACACCACTTTCAAAATAAACGGTCCAAATAATATATATCGTATATAGGGGTCAGAAATGAATTAAAAAATGGAATATTCCTCTTTTTTGAAAAAAAAAGAAAACTAAAAACAAGCACTATACATTGCGGGATTATCTTATTAACTAAATGGGTCATTTTTTCTTTTTCTATATGGCGTGAAAATGTGCTTAAAAAAGAAAAATTAGATTTATTAAAATGAACGAAAAGTGTTCCTAACGAGGAGATTAAAAAAATACGTGATCTAATTGCTCGTTCTGCCGCTAGGTAGCAGCACCTATTTCATCAATTGTGATAATAGCCATTTCGAAATTAATTTTTAGGAAAAACTATTCACATTATTATATTTTTATTTATTTATTTATTTATTTATATTTGAAAAATGCTCTGAAGCGATTTGGGGCTCATATGAGCAGCAGTATACAAAAATACGTGTCCAGAGAAGCAAAATAAACAGAACATGTAGCAAAAATAACAATACATAATGACAACACATTCTTTGCACCTCAAAAACCTGGTTATTAAAATCTGAACCAGAACACAAGTCGTCATATCAGTTTAATAAACAAAACCCTCTCCGCCGACCCCGCACCGCGGGAATAATAAAGGAGAAGAAAGAAGAAGAAGATTTAAATTAAATTATATTAAATAAAATTAGCAAATTTGCTAGTTTCATGTTTACCTTTAATATAATTTTTGTTTGATCCTGTTCTATTGTAAAAAAATCAATATTTTCGTCTCAATACAGAATATTTCCCCATTGATGTTTTTATCCATTCACTTTCATTTAATGTCACTGTATTTCCCCATCGTAGGTGAAAATCTTTTTATTAGATTTTTTTCCACCGGAGTTATTTTGCTAGAAATTCCTCTTCATTTTTCGCATGCATTAATAAATGAAAATCCTCCATCTCCCCTTTAAAATTCCACGACTTCTTTTCCCATGGGATGTGTTTTTAATTTAAAATAATATCGATCTTAATCCATTAATTTATGACTGGCTTATTTTAACCTATCCGCTTCAAATTACAAAATATCCAATTCGTTCATTAATAATTCATAATTTACTAAACAAAACAAATATCGGATTAATAGAATAAAATTAATTTAGAAAGAAATAACAAACATGAATAATTTTTATTTAATGGGAAACGTCGAATAATTCACTCCATTTAATTAGTAAAATTGATGTAAAATAGAGTAGTTATTTTATATTTTATACTAATAGCTCTAAATATTATTTATACATCTATATAAACTCAATTTTTTAAGTAAACATCGCGCTCTATCTATCTCGCTAACGAACAACAATATATAGTCCCTGGATTATTTAATCGCGATCAAAAAGAATAAAGTCTTCCTATTCCAAAGGTTTATAAAAAATGAACCTTTTTTTATTTTTAAGTCTTTTCGGCATCTTAGGCCATCCAGACTTCAAAAAAATACTTATATTAATTACGATAAAAATTGAGGTCCAGGCATATTTTTTTATACGAGAGTTTAAATAGAAGTCTATAGTTCAAAAAAAACAAAAAAAAAAACAAAGAGAGTCTTCTGCCCAATAATTTGTTAACATTAATGATAAAACTATTTATTAAATATAAATTTCCTTTTTCTTTTTATGTTTCAGGTGAGTTACGAGATTTTTCTCCATGTTGGTGCATCGCATTTTCCGAAAAATAAGTAAAGTAACAATCAATAATATTTTTAGATAATTTATTTTGAATCTCTAATAGCTTATTATTATTCTCTAATTAGAAAGTGTAATCAGAAGATTAGAATGAATATAATTTTAAGATTATAAGATTTCCAGAAATATGTCCGAGGGTAAAATTTAAATAAATTGCTATAGTCCAGCTATGACCCGGCGCCGGGTCGCGATCCACTCTTTTGGGAAACGCTATATTATAGCCTATATAAAATACAAATATGATATTTTTCTTAATTATAAATGCATTGATTCCACCCCCTCCCAATCGCCGAAAAATTCCTTGATTAAAAAAAAAAAAGCTAACTCAGGGGGACAACAAGTTTTTCACAATAAATGTAATGATATGATAAATTTATCAAATATCAGAAAATCAATGCTCAGACGAAAAAGTTCTTTAGGGCGACCAAGAAGGCGTCATGGATCAAAATGTGCACTAAATTCAATCGTACTAGTCCCATAAGAGATATATGCGTGGATGGCTGAATGGCGGAGGATAACGGCCAAAAAATAAATAAAAAAAAAAAAAGAAGAGATACAGGAAAAGTGTAAAGATCTTTAAAAATAGTAATGCTTTTGGAGGAGAGAAAGCAGATAATGTAAGATATCCCAGGGAAAAATATCTGGAAAAATCAACCCATTACCCCCTTCAAAGACAAATCCTGGTGGCGCCACTGACTAACTTGAAAAACAAGATTTCTCTAAATTCTAGACACATATTTTGAATAAGAATGATTTACTACTTGATAAAATAATGAAATATTTCAAAAATAAATTGAATAGGTCCATTTTAAAGTTATAAATTTATAAATAAGTCTTAGTATTTCAGAAGGAGGGCAAAAGTGAAATAAGGATAGAAAAAGTCATCTAATCCTTGGCCTAGGCACTATAAGGAAAGAATTTTTTTTAGCGGTGTACGAAATTAATTAAGAAGTCAAAAACACTTATACTTTCATCTAAACATTTTGTAAATGTTGCTAAATGTAGCCAACTCACTGTGAATTTTTTGATAAATTGCTTCAGAAATCTTCTAGACAAGTTATTTATAAATAACTTGTCTAGAAGATGTCTAGTTATAAATTAACAACTATAGTTGTTAATTTATAACAATAGAGGAGTTCTGGAGAAGTTATCAAAATTTGAGAGTTGGTCATTTTAATCAATTTTTACTTTCTCTTACCTCTATATATATTAATATATATAGAGAGAAAGTATTGGTTTTTTGTCAAAAATTCGATATCAAGATTTTGATGGAGATACACGTTTTGAGGTCCCCCGAATCCAAAAAAGTGGTTTTCTCGACATGGTCTGTCTGCCTGTGTGTGTTATGTGCTGTGCGACCAGTCACACCAGATTTTTTACTTTTTTTTTATTTATATAGTGGCAAAGATTTTGTAAAACATTCAAATGGTAAATGTGAGGGTGTATCGTTTGAATTAACCTCCGCTCCCAAGGGTAGGTTTTTGCTTTTGATTCTACGGTTATATCAGAGAGGGCAGGAGCTGCTGACTCCTGGGGGAATGCAATCAATAATCGTCATGATTGTCAAGTGCGCTTAGATTTATAGTTAGTTGATTTCCCCATTATTATTTTTCCTAGTATATTATTTTAAATTCAGATTTCTATCATTTAAGTATGTTTTTTTATTTTATAAAATAAAATTGTCAGTTTTTTCACTTTCTTATATAAATATTGAAAAAATATAAAAATTTATTGTTCAAAACAAACATTTTTTGCGATATTCAAAAAGTCGAGTAAATTTTCCTACGTAAATACGGGTATATAGGCCTACTTTGATTAAATTTAACTTCTTTTTAATAAGGATTTTTATTCATAAGATTAAGATTTTTCCACTCCTTTGATAGGAGAGCAACAAATGATAATCATTTATTATAGCAGTGGTTTCCATAAAATACCACGCCTCCCCTAAAAATGTTTATTCGTATAACGCCTCTCTTCCCCCCCCCCCAAAAAAAAAACAATAAAATTTTTTTTATTAATATAAACTAAAGGGGCCCTCACACTTGCAAAAATGTAGTTCAAAATATTGAGCTAGATTTTTGTGCAAAATTTTGAATGGTCTTGGACCCCTCACACTACTCAAAAATGTTGTACAAAATTTCAGTTTAGCCTTCGGGCCTTGGTCCAGTGGGTAGCGTGCTGACTTTCTGTACCAAGGGTCGCGGGTTCGGATCCCGTCTTATGCGACAATTTATTTCAAATGGATTGGCTGCCAATCCAGGGAAATAAATAGAGACGGGGTCTAAATAGCCTCCGCTGCCGAGAAAGACCTTAAATGAAATAAAAAAAAAAATATTTCTATTATAGCTACATGTTTCATAGAATATATTTTTTTTGGAATTTAGGGCTGGGGGGTCTATATTCCACCCTCCCCCCCCCGCTGCCTACGGTCCTGTTAGCTACATACCTCTATAAAATCGAGTAGGTTCGTCTCCCTTCCCTGGTTTATTTTTTTTTCATAGGGGGTTCCATTGATTCTTCCATTTGTGCTCGCGACGTACCCTCTTGACAGAATGAAGAAATTTTGCGCAAATTTTTGTCAGCCCCCTCACATTAGCTGTCATGCCAAAAGATTTTGAATATACCGGCAAAAATTTCAACTCCTTTTGAAAATTTTTGAATGCTCCACAAAATTTTGAATACTCGCTTTTTTTGTGCGAAAATTGACCTCACACGTATTTTTCACAAAATTTTGAAGATGCTGTTTTTGTGCGAAATTTTTGCAAGAGGAAATTATTAATAAAATACTGTAGTTAAAAAATAAATATATGCCCCTAAAAGATAGGCAGCCAAAGTGTTTTTTTTTTTTTTTTTTTTTTACCAAACTCTGATAACTATTTTGTTAATAATCAACAAATTTTCACGAACGAATGATTTTTGGAAAGCCAAAAAATTATAGAATATCGTAAATATATGTTTTTTTGTATTTAGGGATGGTAAAAATTGCATTAGGGGTGTCAAAAGCAAAAAAAAAAAAAAAAAAAAAAAAATCTAGTGTGACTGGTGCACAGCATACAATTTTCTCTTATCTTCGGTAATCGAAGTTGTATTCTGTGCTTGTCAAACCTGATTTTTTGTGTCGACATATATTTAGTTCCCGACAGTACGGTATATTTGAATTCAGATGTAAAATTTATAAGTATGGGAAAATATTTATATTTTGTTAACATAGCAACCATTTCTCCTATCTTTCCTATTAAGTACACGAATAAAGTGGTCTTCAGAAGATTTCAATCTCAAAATGAGAATGTACATTTTAAAGAGCATATAATAAATAATTGATTTTTGTATTTTAATCAAAATCGTAGGAGCGAGAGAAATGGAAAAAAAATTGAAAAGCTAAATAAGTAAAGTACTAGTACTTTTTTAACGATTAAAAAAAAGTTTTTTATCTAATCTCATAAAACCGTAGCTTTTTAGTATCAAATAATTATTTAATACTAAAAAGTTATTTTCGAAAAATAAAAAAAAAGTAAACTCACTGGGTAACGCTGAGTTGCTATGAGAAGAGAAGAACAAGACACCATCAGGCTGGGGGCGAAGCAAATCTGTAATAAAAAAAAGACAAAAATAAGATTTCTTATTCTTATTTAATGATATTCTCAAAATCATATTAAAAATTTAAATTAGCTTGTGAATGACTATGAACCCAATCTATTAATGTTCTTAATAAAAGGTCAAATTAGAGAGGGTTTAATGGATAAACAATTTCCGATCTCAGGCGTCTTATTAAGTATTAACTTTAATAAACCTATTAGTATAATTAGATAATATTGTATCTTCAATAATAATTTATATAATGATTTTTCGAGATCTACTAGGTATACCGTATTTGGAATAAGAATTCAGTAATTAAAATACCTCAAATCGGACTTTAACTTAGTCACAGATATCGAAACTCCAATTAAAAGAAGTGTCTAACTCCATTTTTTCGAAAATCATTTTTTGTATTTTCTCCATTGAAAAATATCATTCTCCTTATGCCCTGAACTGGGTAAGAGCGTAATTCAAAATTTTTCAGTTCGAAAAATTGCAAAATTTTACAAGTTCAAATTCCTCT
>JAKCPI010001635.1:0-177869 GCA_023213315.1 Euborellia annulipes | reverse complement strand
CTTACGGACAGATGGACACCGGAATCTCTGCATAAGCTCTCTCCCTTAGTACTTCGTACAGTGAGGGACACATTAAGTCCCACCCATGCGTTTTCTACTTTGTGATTATTTCATTGTTTTTATAAAAGAAAATGAAAATCTTTATTGGAAATTTTCTAGGTTAAAACCATGAAAGTTTTCATTAAAAAATATATATTTTTTCAAAAACAATGAAAACCCCCAGGCAGTCCGATGATTTTATTTAAGGTATTTGGATACCAAATGACGGGGGGGGGGGGGGGGGGAAAACCAATTGATATATTAAACAGACGAGTATCGTTAAAAGTCTTAAATGGCCTAAGTTGCCGAAAAGACTGTGAATTTGAGTGTGAATGAGAAAAAAAAACAATAATCACAAGTAGAAAACCCATGGGTGGGACTTAATTTGTCCCTCACTGTACAGTGACAGCTAAAAAGAGTTCTTTTCGTTCTTAAGATATTTTGTTCACAGACAGAATATTTTGCAAAAACCACGTTTTTGGACTCAGCGGACCACAAAAACATGTACAGTGATTATTTCATTGTATTCAAAAAATTATTATATATTTTTTAAAGGAATCTTTCATGGGTCAAACCTAGAAAATTTCCAATAAAGATTTTCATTTTCTATTGTAAAAACAATGAAATAATCACAACTAGAAAACGCATGGACTTAATATTGGCCCTCACCGTACATTGAGAATTACATTAAAGAACAGAAAGTAATGAGAATATCATACTCTCCTTTCCCAAGAGGGAAGATTGTGGGAATCCCATATTCTAGAGAAATTAGGCTCTTATTATTTTATATGTCAAATTCAACTTTTATTTTATTACTTTCTGCCAAGAGGTTGTGTTTGGCCCTTATTGATTTTCCTTGTTTTAATTTTTAATTCCTTATTCCACCTTTTATATTCTTCCACTCTTATTTACCGATTTTGTAATAATAATAAAACATTCAATTTTAAATTAAAATAATCATTAAGTTGAAATTATGCCCATATTTCACATGTTCTATATTTTCATTTGATTTATATGATTGGGCTAATGCCTGCAATTGCATTTTTTTTTTTTAAATATCCGATCTGCAACCGCCTCCACCTCCACATCGAGCCTCCCATCAACTAGCAGCACCACCCCCTGAAGTAGAGTTCGTGGGAAATGCCGATTGGAGCGTTTGAACACCACTGGTTCAACATGAACATGGTGCGAACCAAATGCATAATTTTACATGTGGTTTATTAAAGCTACGAATCTCGGTCACCAGAAGCATTGGGTCTACCCATACCAGACACACCCCCACCTTCAACACACCCACCGACAAATTTCTGACTTAATTACAATAGAAATGTTCGGAGATAAAATTGCCTAATAAATTTATTAACATCAATTTGACTTAAGATAACCGATCTAAAATAAATATTTATTTATTTCTCATCTAGACTGGTAAACATTACCTCTCCTGTTATAAAAGAAAAACTTCAAACAGAATTAGACATATTTAATTGAAATATTTTTACAATTGTTGAGATAAAAGCCTGATGAAGATAGAATCTCTTTCAAAACGTCATTAAAAAATTTTTTAAATCTTTTAATAATTACTTTTTCATTTCTCTCTTAACTTAAGCCCGGCTAAAACGTCAGCTTAATCAGCCCTATTGAAAAAAACACTTTCAAAATTATGACTTTTACTTTTTTTTTTTTAATTTTATCTGACAAGTCTTTTAGCGTATTTATGAATGTAAGACAGAGAAATTTATTTTTTTGTTAAAACACATATTTAAATTCTCGACTTGTTTCATCATTATTTGACTCATCACTCACTGACTGAAAGTCATGAACAAATCCATTCACTAGCAAAAAATTAGAAAATCTTTTTTTAAACTGATAAAATCTTTTTTTGTTTATGGTTTAAAACATGTATACAAGTATAATCATCATCTTAGTAAACAATTCTGCCTAATAAAATATTATTCAAATTCACTTGTAATGGAGATGTAGCGACATGTCGTTTCCCTGTCTTTTGATTACTAAATTTTCATATTAACAGTTAAATTTTTATATTTATTGATGAAAGAATTATTTATTAAGGGGGTTCAGGAGCGACGTCTAAACGTACTTAAAAAAAAAAAAAAAAAAAAAACTAGACTATTATAAGGAATTTTTCAATGCGGTTTTTTTTTAAATGAATTAAATTCATAAAAGATTATTGGGATATCGAGCTATAATTTTTTTCATGACTTATTAAAAAATTATCGTAATTAATTTTTTTTGTTATCAAGCAAATACAAAAAAACAATCAGTCCCAATAATCTTTAATTTTTTTTTAAATTTAAAAATGAATTTATTGTTATTATTAATCACATATTAATTAAGAAATTTTTAAAATAAACTTAGATGATTTATTTAAAAAACCAACTGTCAAATTAGTTCAGCATTCTTGCAATAGATGGCAGGCTAGTCTAACAGACGATATATAGCGTATATTTATATATTTTTATGCTTTTATAAAAGATACATAATATATAATAACATTTATAAAGTATTTATTGTTAAAAGATCAATGAAAATCAACCAAATGCATTAAATATTATTAGCTACCATTCTGACATCTCTTGGCAAATTTTTGAATTACTTGATATTTTGGGCATACTTTTTATGATACACAACGCCCTCTTATCGGGAAAAACATGCGTAACCACTTCGCTCCCGTTCCCCCTTAATAAAATTTTCTGAACTTAAGAACGATGTTCAAAAAAAAAATTAAATTGTTCGAACCGAAAATAGTAGACTATTTAAAATTTAAAAAAAAAAAAAAAAATCGTAAGAGCCGTTTTCGAGAACTGATGTGCTTACGTTTAAACAAACAATCGTACATTGCTCGTTAACTAGTGTAAGATTTTGTCCTTTACAATTTATTTTAATTAATTACTCCAATTTCATAATCTTATATTGAATGTATTTGTAATTCGACTAAGAATTAAGTATGAAAGCAGCCAGATTGGATTTGTGAATTTATGTCAAGCTGATATAAAATTCTAAAGAAACAAAAGAACATTTAAATAACTACATACCGGTATTAGTTGTTCTACTATTATTTTAATTTTTTCTTCGACACATAACGGGTAATTTTTTATTAGAATAAATAATGATAGCTTTTCAATAGCAAGTGTTGATGACAAAATTCATGAACCCAGACGGAGACAAAATTCTCTTTGAATAATTATAATAATCTTTCAGCTGGCTGCTGATGACAATAAGATAAGCCAACTAACTGGGTCTCTTGAAGAAATTTACGAACAGATTATTTCAAAATTATGGTTATCTCATTTTTAAATTTCTAAATAAATAAGGTGACAAGAATGACGAAACTTTCGATAGCGGCTAGTAATTTAAGTTTTGGAAATGACTCAAATGATCCGAAAAATCTAAACATCTTAATTTATTTTCTTACGGTATCCATACAAAAATATTATCTTTAATTAAAAAATGTTATTCCAATTCTCAAATCATCTACCAGGGTTGTGCTTTCTGTCTGTCTCTTGATGCTGAGATAGAAGTCTGACTTCTAAGCGTTTTAAGGCTCAATAGATGTCCTAATTTTTGAAATTTATTTAAATTGCATATGCTATCCAACATACAGTATTTTGATAAATATGGATTCTAAATCCCCTTAACTAATGGAATTTTCGATTAATTGAAGAGGTCGGCTGCAGATAGTGCTACCCACAATTGACAAACCCGACTTTTCAGCACAATCAATTGAGCAAAGGTCTGTACGAGTTGTACAGTGAGGGACAATATTAAGTCCCACCCATGCGTTTTCTTCTTGTCATTATTTCATTGTTTTTATAAAAAAATGAAAATTTTTATTGGAAATATTCTAGGTTTGAACCATGAAAGTTACCATTAAAAAATATCTAATATTTTTTTAAAAAACAATGAAACAATCACAAGTAGAAAACGCATGGGTGGGACTTAATTTTGTCCCTCACTGTACAATTTGTTTCTCAGCCTGATATTGCTATTAGAGTGCTCTGACAGAAGCAAACAAACTTCCTATTGGTGTTTTGTTTGTTTCCAAAGTTTAAAATTGAAATATCTCACAACTATATATCTGTTAGTTAGCACTCTTTGCGCCCAACCCCTCCAATTATAAAACATCTCTGGTACATATAGTGAATTTAAATTATTCACTAGGTTGGTTGTTTCAAATTTTTTTATTAACTTTATACGTATTTCGACACTAGGTGTGTCCTCTTAAGAAGTTTATACAAGACTGAGCCTAGTGTGTAATTTAAATTCCCTATATTACTATGTTTCAACTACGGTAGTGCCTACGGTTGCCAGTATTAATTTAATCTCCTCTGGTATAATTAATCAAAAAATTGATTGATTCTCTGCACTCATTTTGCCTTCAGGGAAGGGGAGGCTTTTTTAAATATTATACTAAGGCAGGTTTCACTTCCTTCTCAAGAAAATAGACTCTGCTCTTTTAGAACAAAAATCTAATGAAATCTCGATTTCGAAAAAATGAATTGAATAAATAGCTGACAGTTTTCGCAGGTTATAATAAAAATAGTTAAGTCTTATCTGTTCTCTAACTGTTTAGAAAATATAAAATTTTTTAATAATTTCGTTATCATTTTGGTTATATTTTATTATTTCTTCAATTCATTATATATATGTTTTAATAGATAATTTAGATAGCTATATTTATAAATATTCTAATATTTTATTACTACTCTATCTTAATTTATTTATTATAACGTAAAAGAAATTGAAATGTATTCAATAAATAAATAAATAAAAAACACTTTTAAATCATTAAATAGTCTCACTTGCCCTTTTTAAAAAATCTTCTTTGCTTTTAATGTAATTATTTCTTAAGTAGTTCTACTCATTTTGCTAATTAAGGTAGAAGCGAAGTTATTAAAAATTCGCTTTTTGATAACCAGAGGGAGAATTGCAAGTTAACTGCTCCATTAACTGATGACTAGGTGATGTTGTTACAAGAAGGGGCCGAAGCCCCTACGGGGGTCCCTCAATTAGAATAATCACTCAAGAAAAGCCGCCGGATTATTTATACTGGAGATCTCTATTTGAACGAGTGTGAGTGAATCGGTTGCATATTTCCCACACGCCCTGTGGGAGATTTCCAACCAACCTATATATTTTCTAGACATTATTTACTACCTGTAGGGGATTCGAATGATTATGTCATAAAATAAACTCCGGAATAATTTAGCATTTCAATTTATATTTTATAGAGCTAGTATTTATTAATCTAACTAAAATTTTATTGATGTAGGTTCATGAACCAATGTAGCTATGAGGAATACAATGTAGCAAATTAAATATGCGAGCTTCACTCTCAATATATCTTAATATACGAGGAGTAATAACTATTCTGACACTTATATCTCATGACCATTGATCACGCTTTTATTTATTTATTTTACACATTCGTATGAGAAAAAAGAAGTCCATTTTGAAATTTAGTAAATAAATTTTTTGACGAAATGGGTGGGATCTAGAAGTTATTTAAATACGATCCTTTATTAGGAATGAGTTCCCTAGTTTTTTTTTTTTTTTTTTTTAAGAAAATATTTTATACAGAAGTATTTTTTTTTTTTTTTTAATATTAGAGATAATAATAATACCAAACTATTTTTTATTCGTCTCTTATCCATATGTACCATCTTTGGCATATTTATTGAGACTAACGCAGAGGATTTAGGCAACCAAAATGGCACGCCTGTATTAAGCAATCCTACGAATTTCATTCGAAAACGAAATTAAGTTATTTTTTTTCTGATAAGACTTGGGGATAATTTTTATCTTGAAATAATTTGAAAATAGAATATTAAAAAAAAAATTATGAAATTTTGTGAAAAAGGTCCACATTGTCTGTTTTGACAAGGTTCTGGCCAATACAGCCGTGTGCTATTTGGGTTGCCTAAATTCTGTGCGCAATACATTACTTTTTTGGTCATTAATTTTATTAATTCACTATATATCATATACTATACCACATAGGCATAACCACGGGTGGGAGATTTGATAATTGTACCGCTCACTGTACGTACTTTCAACATACAGTACATATAGATATTATCCTCCATTAATGTCTCTGAGCAGTAAAACTTGAATTTTCTTTTTTTTTAAATTATTATTTAAAAAAAATGTAAATTTAAAAACATCACTGTACAAGATACGTATATTATTGGAAGATAGGAAACTACATTATCAAACAATAGTCGGTATATTTTTGGATAATTTTAGGTTCCAATAAAGACCAAAAGTTTGTCACCATGCTATCCATCTCCTCTGGAATTTTGAAAGTGGCCACTATAAATTTTGCCTTTCTATAACCAGCTAATATTGTAATAACTATACCCCCTTTTTATATCTTAAAATCAGTTAACTTTTTTGTCCCACGTCCCTGAATTTAAAATTTTCTTGTCAAAAATATGAAAAAATAATATTCAATAGAAAATTTATTAAAGTAAAACAGTCTAAAATCCAAAAAGATAAAATGATAAAAAAATATTATTAAATACCTTAACCTGCGTCCGGCTTTGAACTTCAAGATTTCCTACAATAATTTATTAAATTCTTTTAGTTCAGGATGCTTTCACGTGCTACTGCAACGATGACAACGAAACTTGATCAAATATTTGAAATTTTTTTTCAATCTGTCACGATCATTTATCATGATCTTAATATGGTTTTTCAAATATTTATTTTAATTATGTGTGTGGACCACCCCGGAAATGGAAGCAGTAAGATGAATTCTTAAGGCTGATTGAAACGGGTGTCTCGGTTCGAGACCCGGTTGACCCGGATGCCGAAAAGAAAGGGGCCTTAAGACAAGGGCGGAGCCCACCTGCATCTCACACACTCACACATGGTCAAATATCACTATACACAGACATAGATACACGCCACGCGCAGCCAGCCGTGATTTCCAACGCCGTAAATCTGCAGACGCCATTTGCCCCGTGGCCATGTAAATGAGACCCTTTAAGCTGTAACAAGAAATGCCGATATTATCTAGTTAATATATTAAATTTGTGCTCTTTCGCTTTGGAAAAATTAATTCTAATATTAATTAATAATCTAATCTAGATTTCGAATCGAAGGGTGATATTTGATATTTTTTAAACATCTGCCTGTTGTAAAAAAAAAGAAAACCCGCAGATATACATATAATAAAACTAGCATATTTTTACGTAATTACGACCGATGGACCAGAAGGTGTGAATTTCGATTTTGATTATCCTCTAACGAGGAGGATATTTTGTTCTTAAATTATCTATCCAATCTGTAATAAATACAGCATAGGAGCAAAAATTTTAGGGGCATTCAAGCTTTTATTTTCAGTCATAAATACAATAAAACATCAAAACATTCTTTTATAAAATTATGTATAAATTAAGCTTAACTGCTTTATTTCCTCTTCAATCTTTTTATTATAATTTTTACTTTCTTAAATAAAAAAAAACCTAACTAATCTATTTCAATAAAAATTTGTATATCTCCTATACATAAATATTTCAGGGAAATTATTTTCGTTATAAAATTCGTTATAAGATTTCTATAACTAAGGCTATGGAGAAAATAAACCAGTCATACATACTATAGCTAAACCCAGGGCCGGATCTAGGGGGGGGGGGCAGTGGGTGCGTTTGCCCCGGGCGGCAGATATCAGGGGGGCGGCAATTAAAGAAAGATTTACTAAAAAAAAAAAGGTAAAATGATATGAATTTTGTATAGCAAATTTTAAGAAAGGGGCGGCCAATTAAATTTTGCCCCCCCCTAAAAAATCTCCTAGTTCCGGCCCTGGCTAAACCTCTTCTATCTGTCTGTCAAGCTCTCTTTGTGCCTTTGTACAGGATTGGAATTTCGAAATGAAATTGTGGTTATTTTGTAATTATTAACTTCAAGGAGCCCCGAGTCCAAAGATAAATTTCTATTTAAACCTTAAAATCTTCAGTGAGGTTTTCAAGGGTCAGTTTAATTTTTTGGAGGTTGGATTCAACATAGAAAGTAATCCCAGTTTGTACCTCAAAATCCTACCTACGGACCGTTTTACAACTTTGAGATTTAAATCAGAACTGGTAGGTAGCGTGCTAACCTCCTATACCAAACGTCGCGGGTTCGTACTCAGGCAGTCCGATCATTTTATTTAAGCCATTTGGGTACCAGATGCCTGAACCCCAAATATATATATTAATTACAACAGTTATCGTCTAAAGTCTTAAATGGGAGTTGCCGAAAAGACTGTGTGAATGTGTGTGTGAGTGTGAATGAGAAAAAAGTGTGAATGTTTAAAAAAAAAAATAATAATAAAATCAGAACTGCAGAATCTACAATTGGCCCTCAAAAACTTCAAATCCATATAGAAATTATTCTATACTGTACTGGTTTGAACCTCAAAACCTCAAAATGAGAGTTTCGAGGTTATAGTTGGGATTTCAAATCAATCGGTAATTCATATTTAAACCTCAGAGTCTTCAATAAGGGTTTAGAGTGTTAAAGTAGAATTACTTTCTGAGCGGCAAATAAAACATCAAAGGAATTGAGGCTTCTGAGGTTAAAACTAGAATTTGTTTTTTGACTCGGCGCTTTTCATCATTTCGAAAAATCTCCTCCCTGGTCTCTACAGTACAATGAATATTTTTTGAAGCAATATATTGTAATATAAAATATTGAATAAGTAAGGATTTATTTATTTATTTTTTCAATTATAATCTCTGTGACTGTTCCCATATCACATTCATTTATCGTTTTTCAAATAATCTTTGAATGATTTTTATCAATCACTCCAAACAGACAAATTAACTTTTATATTCAGCTGTCATTTTTTTTTTTATCAAGCTGCGAAATCTCTTCTATTTGATTAATAATATTAATAAATTCATCCAATAGTAAACGATATTATTAGACTATCAAACGGAGGAAATATACTAAATTTCTAGATTAGATCTAATCTTAATTATTTTTTTAATAAAAATTTTTATTTTATATAAAAAGGAAAAATAGATAAGACCAAATATCATCCCTCTTTTATATTTCATTACTGTATATAAAGCACTAGGAATTCATTTCCGGTGTATGTCAGCTGTGACAACTCTATCTTTGATTTGCCACAGTTAGAGATGGGCGGAATTAGAGAGGGAAATTTAAAACTCCAAAATTTTACAATTGCTCGCTGAAGGCGGATTTGCATTCTGGCACTAAAACGCTTAGAATTTCTCACTCCCCTTCTTACAGTAAATTTAAAAAATTTACTTCCTATCAGATTGTATTAATTATGATAATTTTGCGAACAGGGCTTGAAAGTGAGCACTTTCCACGCAACGTCTCTATTCAATACTGAAGCTTTATTAGTGTTAATTGTTGTATTTTACAATCTTTTATATTAAGGAATGGTATGCGGTGTTAAACTATGCGCTTTCGTGTACAAAATGCTTTTCGTTTATTTTGCTTTGGGCTCTTTCTTCCTATTAAAAAAAAAAGTAGTATATAAAATGTAAATTTAATATCACAACTTTCTTTCTTGGTGATTTGTTTGCCTTTAGGAATTTAAATAAAATAAAAATATCTCTATATCTCTCTAAATATACATAGATAAATATTTCTCCTTGCTCCATATATGCAATGGAATAATAGATTATTAATAAATTGATTTAATAAATTGGCGCTCCTTAAGATGCGGCGCCCCAGGCATATGCTTTTGGATCTTTGCCAAAAACGGTAGAAATTTAAATTTCTTTCTTTACTACCATATATACATTAACCGGTCAAATTTAACGAGGTTATTGTCTTAACTATAGATTACCAATTTAATAAATACAAATTTCAAAACACCTATTAAATATTTAATAAATTCGACAACTCTTTTGGCTTTTAAGATTTTTTTTTTTAACATTCACACTTTTTTTCTCATTCACACTCACATTCACACAGTCTTTTCGGCAACTTAGGCCATTTAAGACTTTTAACGATACCCATATGTTTAAATATATCTATTGGGGCCCAGGCATTTCTATTTAAGCCATTTGTTATCCAAATGGCTTAAATAAAATCATCGGACTGCCTGGGGTCCGAACCCGCGACTTTTGGTATACTAGGTTAGCAAGCTAACCCCTACACCAAGCCCCGAGGGCTTTTAAAAGTTATTAGTTTGACATAAAACGACTAAAACATAGCTGATACATCCAAACTATTGTTTTATTGTTTTTTTTTTTTTTTTTTATTGGCTGTTGGCCTTTTTTTTATTTGGCTTCTTGGCCATCCCATTTTACATAAATATATAAAAAAACATATAAAAAATATACATATAAAGAAACATTATTATCAAATACATGCCTATCAGAAAAACACAATATACAACATAAATATACCAAGAAAAATTATTATCAAATACATGCATATCACTTTTTATTGTTTTCATTTTGTTTTTTTTTTTAATTTATAAAAATGGAGGCAAAAAATTTTTGAAAAATGGTGGGTTATTATAATTTTAATGACATTCATATAAAGAGTCAACAACTTTGAGGTAACACCTTACTAATGGATAGAGTTCAAATAATACCCATATATAATTTTGGAAATGAATCCATTTCGAAGGAGGGAGGGGGGGAGTTGTGTTGAGCCCCTCTCCTGGCCATGTGCCTGTACCGAGATTTAAAGTTGTTATCAAATCATCATTTGTTGGATTATCTAAATACTTTTATTTTCAATTGTAATGCGTGAAATTTTTAGTTTTTCACTTTGAAACTAAATAATTATTGTTTTGAAATTACCGTATATAGATTTAACTGTATTGCTTTGTGAACGCAATAGTGCTATTATAAATTTATATTTATGTTTGTTTGGACCTAGCCACCGAGGTGTTGTGCCTCTAAACAAGTTGTTAATGCATTTATTCATTTATTTATTTATGGAACATCGCCTTTTTTAAGAAGCGCTGTTCGGCTTATTAAAAAAAACAAAATCTCTCTTTAAATAGAATAATTTAAAATTCAATTCATTTTTTACCTTGTAGCACTAACCTATCTAAAATGCTACAGAAACTTATTTAAGTAATAGTTATATGCTAATCACAGACTCATTCTCCTCATTAACCTTACAGACCGATGTTTTTCGAATAGCCAGCCATTTCTCATTATTTAGTTTTTTGAGACGTGGTTGACTAACAAACAAGTAACTAGTTAATTAGAATTAGTATAAATATTTACTTCTGAAAAATGTTTATATTATAATAGGCCCTATCCATTTAATTTAGTTTTTATTTTTTTTTTTGTTTCATACGATGGTAATTTCATTTTGGAGCATGTACTATGATCATCATCCCCCACTCCCGTTGGCATTCAAGAAACTCTTGTTTTTCCTCTCGGGGCCATATTGGTGCTTTAATTAATTGATCTAGTTAAATTGCCGCGGTGCATTCTAATGGCACCAACGGGTCCCCGGAGGTCCCCCCCGTTAATGCCTTTTGACGTCATCAGCCCCTCATTCCATCTCGCAAGTTACAACACATTAATTTTTTAGTTGGTCTCTCTCTCTCATCCCATTCCATCGCATCTTAACCCATCCGAGTTGGTTGTCCCCCCTTCTCTCTCTTTATCCCATCCCCCATCCAAAAGATGGCTTCCAACTCTTCTTCTTACTTGCTCTTGGCTGTTTGGGTTTGTTTTGTCATTTTCTCTGCCGCCTTGCCTTGCGTTATTTATTACCTCCAGCTAACTTTATTATTTTTATTCCTTACTCTTATTTTCTTTTCTACGGTGTCCTTGCTCTTGCCGCCCATTCTTACCATTTAATTATTTATGATATCCGCCCTTCTCTTGGCGAAGATGTATTTTACTCTCTCATAGCTTCAGACACCTTTTTTTCCTAAGCAAAAATAACACTTGAGATTTATTTACTTTATAACATATCATACAAATTTTAACAAGAATTGCCAATATTTAATTTTCTTAATTGCTTATTAAACAAATAAAACAACAAATAATTACCGTTTATTTATGGATATTGTAGGTATAAATTAAATTATTTTGACATATGAAATTAGTATTCAAAAAGATTTTTTATTCATTAGTATTCTTAAGTTAAGAATAATAATTATACTTCTATGTATAAAAACATGCGTTTGGAAATTAAAATTAATTAAGTATGCAAGCCAGCAAAATTATTTTTTTTATTCTGAAATTTTGAAGGAAACTTCCGAAATTTTGTATTGTCTATATATTATAGTTTAAATCAAGGGTGATATTCAGGTCTATTCTCTTAAAACAGACGTTAAAATTTGACATCATAAATTGGGTGTTCACAAGTAAAGTAATAACATCAGCGTTAAAAAAATGCTATATTTTTTTTTATAAAAAAACACACTTTTTTCCCATTCACACTCATACTCACACACACATTCACACAGTCTTTTCGGCGACTTAGCCCTATATAAGACTTAATACGATAACCGTTTTTGGTATCCAAATGGCTTAAATAGAATCATCGGAGTGCCTGGGGTCCGAACTGACGTTGAGTATAGAAGGTAGTCACAAAAATGCTATTCTCTAAACCAAGTTTTAACGGCGACGGCAACATGTTTCTTTATCACAAAGCTGTCAAAATCATAATCTTACTTTTTCGTTAACGCCATTTTAATTCATCAAACTCGTCGTTAAAATATTAAAAGGCCTCTTCTAGACAATACATTAATTTGTAACACTATTGGCTAAATGTTAACGCTTTGGCTTTAAAGTTTTTGCTTTCAGAATAGAAATTTTAGACAAGGAGGCGTTAAAATGAATAAACGCTTATTTCAGAAATTAAAACTTAGCGTTTTTGCTTAGAGAATAGTCCTGTATATCAGCTTTTAATTTAAGTTTAATCCACAAAAGAGCGTTTTTGACCCCCTTAAAATGATTTAACTTAATAAGGAAGTTCTTTCTCAGTGCATGGCGTTGTTTTAATTATTAATGGGCTCAAAGCATGCAAATATAATTAATTATATTTACGTGTTATAGAGCAATCAATAAATATTATTTAAATAAATATTAATCCTCAGTGAATAAATTAAGATTAATTAATTTATCCAGGTTCGTTCTCTTTTAATTTAGCATTTTTAGAAATTTTCAAGTCGAACAAATATAATTTAGCTGCGATATTATCAGAAAATAAATTTTTAAAAATACAAGCTTATATTTCACAAAATGAATATTATACTTTTCCTCATAACTATGTCAAAGAAATTATTATGAATAAAATGGAAAATCCAATAAAAAAAGCATTAAAGAGCAAATATACAGTATATATCACTATTAAAACCCTTATCAAAAGAATATGGATTATTATTATAAAAAATCTGGTGTGACTGGTCACACAGCACACAACTTTCTCTTACCTTCGGTAATCGAAAGTTATGTACTGTGCTTGTCACACCAGATTTTTTGTGTCAACATGTATTTAGTTTCCGACAGTACGGTACATTCGATTTTCAAGATGTAAAATTTATAAGTATGGGAAAATATTTATATTTTGTTACCATGGCAACCATTTCTCCTATCTTTTCTATGAAGTACAAGAGTAAAATGTCTTCATAAGATTTCAATGACGAAATGAGTATATACATTTTAAAGAGAATCTAAAAAATAATTGTTTTTGAATTTAAAAAAAAATCGTTGGAGCAAATTTTGAGAAAATTAAAAAAAACTGAAAAACTACATCAGTAAAGTACTAGTACTTTTGGGCCGATTTTGTTCAAAAGCTTCGTGTCACGTCCCATGGGGGTGTCTAACTTAAATAATAAAAATTTCAACCTCCTAGCTCTTTTCGTCCTTGAGATATTTTGTTCACAGACACACACACACAGACAGACCATGTCTCAAAAAACACTTTTTTGGATTCATGGGACCTCAAAACCTCAAATCTCGACATCGAATTTTTGACATGAATCCAATACTTTCTCTCTCTATATAATACTAGACGCCCCCCACCCCCGGCCCCGGCGGGGCAGTGCGGCCCGCCCCCCCGGCCCCCCCTTTCCCCCTTTTTTTTTTTTTTTTTTTATATTTTTTATTTTAAAGTTTATTTATTATTTAATTTATGATTTTTTTAAAATTTTTTCTTTTCCAGGACTCTCCCGGGACACACCCAAAAAATAAAAAATAAATTTTAAAATTTTAAAATTAAAAAAAAATAAAAAAATATAAAAAATGGTAAATAATTATTATTTTTTTATTTGGAAACAAATTATCCTTATTTTTAATTTTTTTTTTTTTTTTTATTTAATTAATTATTAATTAATTTATTTTTTTTAAAAAAAAAAACCCAACCTGGCCTCAAAAAAAAAAAAAAAAAAAAATTCCTCCCAATTAATTCACGTCAGTAAAAAGGAGTTCAGTCACAAAAACACAAACAGAAGAATTATATATATAACGATATATAGAGGTAAGAGAAATTAAAATTATTGTTATAATTAAAGCAAGGATTCCTATGCAATTACATATTTTACCGGAAAATCAATTTTCCCGAATCATGCCCCCTTGACACTAATTTTAATTGCATATATTTGCATATTTAGTGAAAGTTGCATATTTGAAAACCTTTTTGCACCTTTACTTTCTCTTACCTCTATATATATATTAATATATAGAGAGAGAAAGTATTGGTTTCATGTCAAAAATTCGATGTCGAGATTTTGATGGATCTTCACGTTTTGAGGTCCCCTGAATCCAAAAAAGTGGTTTTCGCGACATGGTCTGTCTGTGTGTGTGTGTGTGTGTGTGTGTGTCTGTCTGTGTGTGTTCAATTTTAAGCATGAAGGAATTGAGCTAGGAGGCTGAAATTTTATATTTAAGTTAGGCACTCTCCTAGGGCGTGAAAATAAGCTTTTAATCAAAATCGACTAAAGAGTAGAGGTCTACTAGTACTTTACTGATGTACTTTTTTCAGTTTTTTTCGATTTTCCCAAAATTCGCTCTAACGATTTTGATTAAAATTCAAAAATCATTTATTTTTTAGGTGCTCTTTCAAATGTATATTCTGATTTTGCTCTCAAAATTGTTTGAAGACCACTTTACTCTTGTATTTCATAGGGAAGATAGGAGAAATGGTTGCCATGGTAACAAAATATAAATATTTTCCCATACTTATACATTTTACATCTTGAATTCAATTGTACCCTACTGTCGGAAACTAAATACATGTCGACACGAAAAATCTGGTGTGACAAGCACAGAACACAACTTTCGATTACCGAAGGTAAGAGAAAGTTGTGTGCTGTGCGCCAGTCACACCAGATTTTTTAACATATTTCGGTAAAAGTTTTTTATTTAAAGTTTCTCTTGAACCAGAAGTCATGCATGCTATCTGAGGAATGTTCGCACCAACAATATCTCAGGAGTTGCCAAGAGCCCCTCTAAGTTCGAGGCAAACTTAACATTTGTCTTGATGAAGGTCGGAAAAATCTGCTGAAACGTCAACAATTGTATTAAAAAAAGCGAAAAAGAAATATATTTTCTTCAATATATTTTCTTCAATTGCTTTCGGCTGTCTTATTCTCTTCATTGTTAATTATACGATCAGCCACTACTGGAAATATTTCGTTTTTTTTTGTTTTTTTTTTTTTTTTTTTAATACTTTTTATAATAAATTAACAAATTTTACTTTACTTATTATATTACTGTTTTTTTTTACGGGTACATTAAATTTAGTTTTTATTGCGAGACCAAATTTTGTTTTTACACTATTTCCTTCCAAAAAATAAAACACGATAAATTATCCATCAGTAGAAATCATGATTTACCTTTAATTGGAAACTATTTTTTTGTCATAAATAAATATTTCATATTTGAATAGTTTTACTGCATATTATATGGCATATTTAGGAATTTTCGCTGCATAAAAATCCGAGCTCTAGTTATAATATTAATAGGGCTATATTATCTACCTTTTGAATCTGTTACATTTCTGTTATTATTATTACTATTAAAATATCTGTTGGTATTGTAGAATAACACACACGATGAACAAGGGTTACTCCATATTAATTTTATTAAAATTTTTTTATTGTGTTTTAGGAGCTATATTCAAATTAAAATGGCCTCTTTACTATTGATAGATTATGATACAGTATCAAATTTCTAAATACAAATACCCCCAAGATGATAATTTATAATTGAATTCGTTATTTAAATTAAACATTACGAGTTTGGATCAGATAAATATCAAAAAACGTTTTCTATTATCTTAAAATGGATTTACTTTATTGCAAATTTGATTAAATTATTATTATTATTATTTGAAAACCTTACCAGGATCCTCGTTTATTTACCCGAGGTGCTTTCGTGCACGAAGACACACACCTTTGATTAAATTTTCCATTTAATAATAATAATAATAATAATAATAAAATGTAAAGGAGAGAGGCCAGGTATTTTAATTTTTTTTTTTTTTACAATTTCAATTAAATTTTTCCGCTTCAATTGAGAAACAAAAATACAAAGTACAAACTAGGGCCAATTTAGAGTAGCCTAATTATGATGAGCCTTTTGTGGAAAAGAATTGAATTAACATAATGCTCCAGGATATAAATAAAACTAAGGGAAAAAAATTTCATCACTTTTAAACATGCGTTAAGATTTTTTTTTTCTTTCACTTTTGCCTGAAATATCTAGAAATTTTTAAATTTATAATTGGTATAAAATTTTTTTTTATTATTTAATAGATGCTATAGTAAAAAATCTCATAGTAAATTAAAAAATATCCTTTAGATAGATAGAAATGACCAAATATAGTAAATAATGATAACCTTTAAAAAATAATTGATTTAATTAGTGTAGACTTTTTTTTCTAAATTTTTCTTGATAATTAAATGGATTTAATTGCGTTTCGGCTTTTTTTAAAAGTTACCAAAATCTCTGTAAAATTATTTCCTCCCTGAGTCTTTAAATAATTATTATAAGGTTCTCTATTATATGACCAAGGATTTTGAAAATGTTATAAATTATAGGTTCTAGGTGAAACAACTGCTTTTTAAATAAACAAACAAAAAAAAAAAAACTAACAATTTTGAGATTATCCCAATTAACAACCTATCGTTAAAAAATTAAATTAATTTGAGCTTTCTTAAAATGTTGTCAACGAATTTTTGAAAATTTTCTAAAAATAAAGGAGGTCAACTTCACCACTCGGTTTATTCATGATTTATAAATTTTTAACAAGAACCTGGCAATACCAAGTAACTTCCAAATATTTGTTACAATCAGGCCCTCAGGGCTGTATACCCCGGCCCCGGGCCTTTGATCACCATAAAATTCGATTAAAAAAATAATTTTCATGAAATTTTTTATTAAGGGAGCCCGAGCCCTTTAAGCTCAAATCTTAAAATTATAGGTGGGGAGCCCGTATTATTATGTAGCACCGGGACCCGTCAAGTCTGTCTGCTGTCCTGGTTACAATTGAATATAAATCTAAATTCAGAGGAAATTTTCAAGGGGAAAAAATAAGAAGAATTCTCTTATCCACAAATATTTTTTGACATATTTCTTATTTTAGCTAAAATACAAATTCACGAATGTGTTTTTTAAAGCTTTTGTGGTTTGAATTGTTATTATTCGGGGAATCTTTAATTATAGACCACATTTTGTATGAATTATTTAAAAAGGGACGTAACGGTCGTGACGGTTAGTTTCACTTGAGTCGGACCAAGTGCACAATACTTGATAACGGCTGCAGAATAAGCTGTCGAAACGTTGTACAGTATTTATATTTTTAATAAATAATTAATATCTAACAAAGCTGTGAGTTTAAAATTTAAATAATTAATACATAGAGGTAAAGGTGGTATTATGAGCCCCTAGTTTCTTTTTTGTTATAATAAATTTTTTTAAATAATTTTTGCTAAATTATTTGTGTTGAACTTCAACTATAACAATTGATGAATATATTTAAAAAGTATGCTGTCGATTAAATACACAGAAAGTGAAATAATAACAAAAAATCAAAAAAGTTCGTTTTGTTGAAAAAATTTTCTGTGCTGGTATTATGAGCCCCTAGAGTAAATACATGAAAAAGAGTGTTAAAAAGAGGTTAGTCATACAAATATCCTTTATGAAAATTGTATTTTGTTAATTACAAAACTATATTAGTGTAAATAAGTTGGAAAACAGAAAATATTTTATGATCTACAAAAGTCACAAATATAAACATCTTTTTCAGTCCCAGCACAGTCATTGTGCGCCCACATTTCACACATCAGGCACTATATCCACAGTTCTCCTTGATGATTGGCAGAGTAAAGTCCTACATAAAACTTACAGGGAGTATGCTCATCTCCGGGATTATCAACTCCCACTGACATTTCCAAAACGGACTCTCCGGTATTGACGGACCATCAAAAATTGGGGCTCATATACCAGGCACAGAAGGGGGGCTCACATTACCGACATAGCCATATTGAATTTCCTCAAAGCATATTCTATCTTTGTTACTGTCTAAATTAATTATCACCTACATTAAATCAAAGCTTAAAACCTACTCTATTAGATTGCGTAGCCTATTAAAGTAAATGTAATCGAATAATAATCATAATTAAGGGCTAAATAGGTACCTTTCAAAGTTTTTTAGTAGAAGAAAACACAAACACCTGATTTATCCACCATCTATCATTAACAACTGAACCAAAGCTCTCTAGAGGCCTAAAAAAGAACGGAACACAGTGTTTCCATCAATCCCCATTAGATTGTGTGAACTCTATGACGAGATATAATGGGGGCTCATAATACCTACAGGGCTCATATTACCACCTTTACCTCTAATATTATAATTAAAAATTCCCCCAATAATACAAATTCACCTTTAAATTAATTTTTTTTTCATTTATTTACCCTTTAGCCGTAGACCGTTGGGGTAAAACTGTTTACAAATTCATACAATAACTATACAAAAATTATTATAAACAAAACAATATGAATACAATAGTAACAAAAAATCAAAATAATATTCTAACAAACGCAAACAAGAAAATAAAGCAATATGAATATACAATATTAAAGCAATAAATGGACCTTTTATTTTGAAAGTGTAAGTCAATTTTCTATTGTTTCGAAAAAATGAAAGGTTAACATATCTGTTTATTAAAAAATCTATTTACAGACCAATTTTCAATTGTACAAAACGGATTTTTTTAACTAGTTTTTTTTAGCTAGTTATACATAGAAAATTTACGTTAATTTAAGCATAAATTATGTGATATTTCATTAAAAAAAAAATGAACTTACACCACTTTCGAAATAAACGGTCCAAATATTCAATAACAATGCAGTAAAAATACAATAACAATACAATCACAATTTAAAATATGGGGAATGACTTCCCCGAGACTTTCTCGTATATTCTTTTGGAATTACGTCTGGGTGTGTGTAAACACGATTGCTTAAAAACCAAAGCAGTTAGATCGATGAGATTTGGTATATGCTCCTTACACTAAAATTGTAGATTTCTATCAACTTTTGGAGTAAATAAGTCACTTGGAAGTAGTACTTTACTTAAAAAGTTTTTTCAAATATTTTGAAATTTTCAATTTTTTTTGTTATATTATGATAAAATACTCTATTTTAAAAGGTTTTTATTCTTTGACATTTTTTCGAAAACTGAATAGTTTTTGAAATAATCAAAGAAGAAATAGAAAATATTCGTTAATTTTGATAAAAAATCAAAACACAATCATACAGGTGTCAATAAAAAAGGGCAAATATAAACAAATGCATTTGTTTCACAAATTCATTTGTTTATATTTACCCTTTTTTTATTGACACCTGTATGATTGTGTTTTGATTTTTTATCAAAATTAACGAATATTTTCTATTTCTTCTTTGATTATTTCAAAAACTATTCAGTTTTCGAAAAAAATGTCAAAGAATAAAAACCTTTTAAAATAGAGTATTTTATCATAATATAACAAAAAAATTGAAAATTTCAAAATATTTGAAAAAACTTTTTAAGTAAAGTACTACTTCCAAGTGACTTATTTACTCCAAAAGTTGATAGAAATCTACAATTTTAGTGTAAGGAGCATATACCAAATCTCATCGATCTAACTGCTTTGGTTTTTAAGCAATCGTGTTTACACACACACACACACACACACACACACACACACACAGACATAATGCCAAAAATGGTTTTTTTGGACTCAGGGAGGTCTAAAACGTGGAGAAACATCAAAATCTCGAAGTCGAATTTTTTTACGATTACATAACTTTCTCTATACGAGAAAGTAAAAATGTTAAACGAGAAAAAAAAACGTCTAAATTTCAAAGAAAATGACCAGAGTTGTTTGCCTGTAGAGCAGGTTGCCTAATAATTGTTTGTTCAAGGCTCCTTTTGGGTAATTTAGGAGTTTCTTTACTCAATGAAATCTAAACATGTGTCAACCAGACTCGGACAATACTTCAATCCGTGCAATTATATTATTTAAATAATAGAGACCTACTTAGATTTTTAACTAACAAATTAAATTAGATGAAGCTCAGCAACATTTTTCACAATATTCAACAAATTGGTTGGTTCTGTTAACGGGTAAAAAGTTGAAAACCGTTGTCCAAAACTATAAAATAATAAGCTTATTATTACTATAATACCAAATAAAATAAAATGTTTTATTACATCTGACTGTTCTATATATAAATCAAAATTAGCTTTTGCCAAAAAAAAAAAAATTCATTTTATCTATTTTGTTAATAAACAGATTTTTTACTAGTGATTTCTATTCGTAATTTTATTTTATTAATGCGTCAAATCAAACACCTGCCACCAAAAAATTTAGAAATCATTAAGGACTTTTCCAAATAGTAACAATAATTATATTAATTTTACTCTCGAGGATAGATAACCTGTTTAACTGATTTATTCATACAACAAAATTCCAGTTTTTTTTTAAATTTTCTATAATCATATCATAAATGTTTGTTACCTTTTAATTATTTAATAAAAATTTTATTAATTCAATTTACAAATAAAATCATTTCGTCATTATAAAAATTTCTGGACCAGAATAACTGAAAGAAGGTAGATATAAAAGATCTGGGGTGATTGGTAGCACAGCACACAACTTTCTCTTACCCTTTAGTCCTTGTCACACCATTTTGTGCGGAGATATATTTAGTTTCCCATAGCACCTTAGTTCCAAACTTGACCACTTGCATTTCATAAGTAAAAATACATCAGTAAAGTGTACTTCAAACAATTTTCAAGACAAATTTTATTGATTCACTTTTTAAAGAGCATGTAAAAAATAGTTGGTTTATGGATTTTAATTAAACATTTATATTTATATTTCATATATGGACCGTTTATTTTGAAAGTGGTGTTTTTTAAAAAATGAGATATCACAAAATTTATGATTAAATTAATGTAAATTTTCTATGTATAAAACTAGCTAGTGGTAAGTTTCTTAAAAAATTCCCATGTTTTGTACAATTGAAAATTGGTCGGTAAATAAATTTTTTTTTTTTTTAAACATTCACACTTTTTTCTCATCCACACTCACATTCACACAGTCTTTTCAGCAGTGGCGTAGCGAGGGGGGAGCAAGGGGGGGTCATCATGTCCCGGCGCTACTCAAAAAGGAGCGCCAAATGGTCCGAAAACAAAAAATTACTGGATAATTTTTTCTCAAATTTAGTCTAGCTTGATCCGATGACTTTATTTATTTTACTTTATTTATTTATTATTTTGCGAGTATATTTTACATATTATATTATACGGTTTTCGAATGGGGGGGCGCTAAAAAGGATTATGCCCCGGCGCGAGTTAGCTCACTACCCACTCTTTTCGGCAACTGAGGCCATTTAAGACTTTTAACGATACTCAGTATGTTTAATATATCAATTGGGGGTCCAGGCAGTTTTATTTAATTAGATTTTTTTTTAATAAACAGATATGTTAACCTTTCATTTTCTCGAAACAATAGAAAATGGACTTACACCACTTTCAAAATAAACGGTCCATATTGGTTTTTAAGAGACCATGGCAACCATTTCTCTTATGTTATAAGAGTAAAGTGTGCTTCATAAGATTTCAAGGGTAAAATGAGAATATACATTTTAAAGAGCATCTAAAAAATAATTGAATTTTAATCAAAATCGTTGCAGCGAATTTTGAGAAAATCGAAAAATACTGAAAAAGTACATCAGTAAAATACTAGTACTTTTTGGCCGATTTTGTTCAAAAGCTTATTTTGAGTGACCGGGAGGGTACTTAGCTTAAATATAAAATTTCAATCCAGTAGCTCAATTCCTTTATGAATAAAATCGTTACATACAGACAGACAGATCAATTTTTGGACCTCAAAACATGTCCATCAAAATCGAATTTTTGACATAATCGCAATACTTTCTCTTTAATATTTCATATATAGGATAAGAGAAAGTAAAAACTTTATAGGGTACTTATAGGTAAAAAAAAATATTTTTCTTTAAATACTAGTGCATTGGGAATTTGTATTATTATTTTATGCTCGTGCCCCATCGGAGAGGAGTTGGCCAAGCAAATTATTTTTATAAATGGTTCTACTTTTGGGAGATGTCATTAGAATGCGAGTTGCGTCTTAACCTCCAATTCCACAACATAAATAACAAACTGACTCCTTGATAATTGTTCCCTAAAGAGGATTTTATTTATTTATTTATCAACTAAAATGTATCTGACATCACTCACTGTTCAAGAAGCTCGAATGCTGACCACACCTTTATTATTATTATTATTTTTTTTTTAATAAAGGAGCTTAAAGAATGAATATATTTATGTTCATTCTAAATTTGATGGATGCTCACCTCAAATGCTCTAGGCTTATTCGAAATTTTTTTTTCTCTGACCTTCAAAATCAAGTAAATACCAGGCGACATGCCCCGTTTCTTGTACTGAAGATGTTTACATGTCGACCCTACTTTGTTTACACGATCCATCATCCAGTGTTGTGTGTCGAACTCTACGATTTCCTTCGCTCTCGTTTAAAAATCTTTATAAAGAAAAATCCTTAAAACTTCGTCTAAATTAAGTCATCCTTGATCTTCCTTCCCTCTAGTTTTCTTTTTTTTAACCATCATATTTTTTTTTTCTTTTAAGAGAAAGTCGACTAAAATGCAGATTTAATCATAAAGTATAATTTAATAATATGTCCATAATTTCTTTTTAAGACATTTTAGAATATAATGACTTAATTTTCTCTCTTGAATAATCTCCTTATCTAATCCTAATTTATGTCTTTGATTAATTCTAGTTCAAAATTTAAATAAAATCACTGGTAACTTATTCATAAACAACAGTTTAGAGCTAATTGGAAATTAAGACCGAAATTATAATTCGAATTTTCTGATTTATTATTTTTATAGCAAATAACTTAATTTAACAATCATCCTGGTTTCTTTATTTATTGATTCTTATACTTCTATAATCGTAATTTTAATCCGATTAATTATTTAGTAAACCTATAATAATATTTTGAATGATTTGTCAAATCTTTCCTTGATTACACTTTATGATATTATAAATTTACACATATTTTTATACTTTTGTAAAAAAAAAATAATAATCTAAGCACTCAATTTAAATTTTATTTTAGCTTTCGAATACAAGCGTTTTTCAAAAATGTCAAAAAATGTCATCCATAAATCATCAAGGAACCAAACCAAGTTCGAAATCGGGACAAAAGAAAAAGTATATAACTAAAACAAATTGTTGAAAATGTTGTATCCTATATAAAGATCCAAATAAAACTCCATGTATTATTATTATTTGTTTAGAATAAATTAAAGGCTGGGAGTTCGATATGTCTATCTCTCTTAATTATCCATTAAGATAAAATAAATTTGCCCCTGGAGATGAATAATGCAATTTTATAAAAAAAATGTCTTTAAGACTACAATAAAATGTTATTATTATTATTATTTTGGAGCAATGGCCACGAGCGTTCGCACCATTTGCTAGCAAGAAATAAAAAAAAAAAAAAAACTACAATTTATTACAAATCCTTAATATATGCTGGACTATAATTCCAGTGGATTCTGTTGACTTGCTGTTGTAGGGAAACTATTGTTACTATTAAAATAAAAATCTTCTAAAATCTGTTTATGAAGTATACAATTAAGAAAGACATGATTGATATCGCCCACTGTTTCATGATCACATTCACAATAGGGAGAATCTCTTCACTCCAATCCGATACAAGTTTGATGGTGTTGGATTGTGTCCTAATCTCAATCTTGTGATGGTGGTAGTCAGTCTTTTAAACATCCTAACACTGTCGAACCAAGGCTTTTTAGGTTCTCTCGGCTGTATCTCATATTAGTCATGTGGCTGCTCTCCTTCCAAAAATTATTTTAATTCGATTGTTTTAAAAAGGGAGGTATTTTAAGAACAAAGAAACCTTGTTGAAATTGGTTTTATAAAATCACAAAATGTGAAATAAGAAGAGTTCGTTTTTGTGCTGAGGCATAAATTTATTACCTTTCGGCCAATACCATCTTCAGAGCACTAAAAAATATATATAATATAATTCTTCTTATTTCACATTTTGTGATTTTATAAAACCAATTTCAACAAGGTTTCTTTGTCCTTAAAATACCTCCCTTTTTAAAACAATCGAATTATAATAATCAGGACTACGCCATTTTTCAATAAAAATTATTTTAATAAAATCTTGAAAATTAAGAAAATCGGTGAGCCTTCTATTAAGGCACGATCACACCGGGACCTGACTTGACTTGAGTTGACGGTGGCGAACCCAGCCTGTGTATTACTATGGAGGTGCACACACTGCCGCCGTTACTTAGTTGAACGGAGCTACGTCACGTTCCTGAGTCTGTTGGCGAACCAATTTTGTTGGATCGGGAACTGACTAGCTGTCTGAGCCGGCTATCAACCGCCAGTGCGAGATTTGAGCCTTGAGCTTAGGCAACCAAAATGCTTACTTAGATGTCGGAATTATAATCGCAAAATTTGCTAAAAAAAATGAAATTTGGTTGTCTCAAAACTCTTAAGCTTAAACAATATTGATGATAATTTATTTTTATGATTTAATATATCTTCCGATTGGATAATTAATAAACTGGCGTGGCTCTCAAAAACGTCCCTTTCCCCTATAGGACTTTTAATCTTCATCTTAGAATGATTATAGAAAAAAAAGCATCGAAAGGGAGTTTTCCCTTTTGATTTAAAGTCGAAAGAAAGGGGGGGGGGGGTGATTTTTCGAAGTGGTCATTCGATTGGGCAGCCAACCATCCTCCCCGCGTTTCAAGTCCCTCGGGTTTTCTCTTTTGCTATTAATTTGCCCCCGGGTTTACGACGACGCTGGATCGTCGGCTGTTTTATTTGTTTTGTTTGGAAGCAGGGCTATTACGGACCCTCCTCCTCTAGCCCTTCCAAAAAAAAAAAGGAGAATTTTAAAACAAGACAACGTCGAGAACAATGAGCGCCATATAATGTTCCCGAGTGGGTGCGAGAAGGACAAAAACTTCCCTATATTATTCCCTATATATTTATAAGAGAGTGAGCGAGAAAGAGAAAAAAAGTTTAGTTGAGACTTAAAATTATAAGAGAGCGTTGAAAACTTGTTTGTTCCAAGATATTCTTTTTTTTCTCTCTCGCTGAATTTTTCTTCTTTATATAAACAAAATTCTTTTAAAATATGAAAGCAAGTTATTTATTTATTATGAGGCAAATTAAGAAATTCAAAAAAATCTAAAAAATTTTACAATAAAATAGAAGGAGGCCGAAACTCTCCTCTCTTAGAGCTTATAATTCTAATGTTAAAAATTTTTATCTATTTGCGTTTAAAAAAATTATGATGGTAAGGGATATATGGACCCTCGTTATGCAATGGTGTGTCAAAGACCAAACATCGAGTTTTGAGAAAATCAACATTAAAGTTTTTTGATTTACATTGGATTATATATAATTTTTTTTTGTCAATTGTGCAAGTAACATTAAATATAAATTTTTTTAGGACATATTTCATAAAAAATAATATTAATTAAAGACATTTGAAACAATATTCCGTGCTTAACTCAATTTTTAATTTTTTGGTCTTTGACACAACCATTGCATAACAGGGTCCATATATGTTCCTCAAGCTATTTCTCCCACCCCTCCAAGAAGAAATTCTGACTAGGCTAGCGTGTTTTTATCAAAAGCAACTATGAAGGGACGTTAAGGAATATTCCTTTTCAAAGGTTATTTATGTTCTCTTTTCTAATTATGACATTCCCTTTACAAATGAGGGTCTAATACCCCATCTAGAAAGATTTTACACTATGAAAGAGAGTTTTTATTTATGTTAAAAGTAATTACAAATTTTACATTTTTAACCAAAACATCTGGTGTGACTAGTCTCCACACGCAACTTTCTCTTTTATTTGGTAATGAAAAGTTGTGTTCCTGTGCTTGTGTCACATTTAGTTTCAGTTTTCCTACAGTAGGTTACAGTAGAATTCAAGATCTAAAATTTATAAACTTAGAAAAACATTTATATTTTATTAAAAGAGAACTGGATTTGTATTTTGATCCTGCAGGTCTTATTCAGGTGTATCAAAACAAATGATTGTTTTAAATTCTAAAATTTATTGCTAAGACTGAATTCTGTACAGTAATTAACAGTTTCGGAGTTCATTTTTGCATTAAATTATAAAATTTAAAACAATCATTTGTTTTGATACTCCTGAATAAGACCTACAGGATCTACGAGTAAACTTCCAGATTAAAATCGATTAATTCATTTATATTTTGTTACCAAGGCAACCATTTCTCCTTTTCTATGGAGTTCAAGAATAAAGTGCTTCCTGGGATTTCAAGGGCAAAATGGGAATATACCATCTATTGCAATAGTATTGAGACTAAAGCCCGGTAGTTATGCAACCCAAATGACACATGCACTCTAAAGCTTTCTTGTCTGTGTGAGAAATACCTTTTTCAAAGCCTTTTTTTTTGTTAAAAAGGGTCGTTCGACCTATTGTGTGCTTTGAAAAAGATATTTCTCACACAGATAAGAAAGCTTTAGTGTTCTTGTGTCCCTATGGGCTGCCTAACTACCGGGCTTTAGTCTCATCTCATACTATTGCAATAGATGGTGTACATTTTAAAGAATATCTAAAAAAAAACAAATGATTTATGAATTTAATATTTAATCAAAATCTTTAGAGACGAATTTGAGAAAATCGAAAAAAAAAAAAGTATTTCAATAAAGTACTATTGGCCGATTTTGTTCAAAAACTTCCTGTTACGTCTCAGGGGGGGTACCAAAATTAAATATAAAATTCCTAGTTCTTTTCTTTCTTGAAATATTTTGTTCACAGAAACACAGACAGACCCACTTTTTGGACTAAGGGAACCTCAAAACATCTATTTCCATCAAAATCCCGACATCGAATTTTTGAATACTTTATATATTTAGCATATGACCTATAGGCCTAGGTAAGAGAAAGCCCAAAAAATTTATATAAAATATATAGACTTGTATTTTTTTTGTTAAGAGATTATTTGAACGTAATGATGTTAAGCCTAATGGCCTTTGGTCAGATGGCAATAAAAAAAGAACTTCATTCCATTAAAAAAACAACAACAACAACAACAACAAAAACAAATTGATGATTTGTAATTTAAAGTTTTTTTATTTTTTTAATTTTTATTTATTTAATTAGTTTTTATTAAAGTCGCCTTTCATAAAACAAAAAGAGTTAATTACTTGGCTTGTTTTCTCGAATTGGATTTTATTATTTGGAAGGAGAGATGATCAGGTGTCGGGTTTTGATGTTCCTCAGGGCGACATTCTCTCTCCCCTCTCCTCTCCTTTCCACACTCTCTCTCTCTCTCTCTCTCTCTTTACTAACTGTACCTTCTAATAACCAACCGGACTCTTAACAACTCAAACATATTATATTATTATATTATCAGTGTTTTTTCACTCGTTTCGTGTTTATTTATTATATTATTATTTTTTTTTACTCTTCTCCTTTTAGCTCCAGTATTTGATCTAGATTCTAATTTGATTTGCTCTCTATTATAAGCCCTCTAACATTTTTTTTTTAAATCGTTAATTATGAATTATCTATCTTGTATACAAGATTTCTAACACTCTTCAAAATTGTTTTCAAATTACTTTAATGAAATAATATCTAATTATTAAAGGATTAACATTGTAGATTATATTCTATATAAGGAATTTTAGTGAAATTTTTTTCTAAACAAATTAGTGGGTGTGTGTATTAGTGGGTATTGATTTATGAAATGAAAGTGAAAATAGACGTTGACTTCAGTAAATTAAAAAAATCTCTCTGAGGTGTCTATTTCTCTTTTTATTTATTTATTTTACGAATTCATTCGTATTTATATTTTTTTTATTAAATTATAACAAACATAATTTGCTTCAATAAATTTTTATAAAAAAAAAAAATATTATTTACACATTTCTACCTCCAAGTTGTCAAATAAAGGGATGAAAATTGATTACCTATATCAGTGATTCCCAACCTGGGGGCGATTGCCCCCAAAGTGGGCGATTTGGGTTTTCAGGGCGGCAATAAATAAGCAGGGGGCGATTCGGGGACGATGAGTATTCAAATGGAGAAAAACTATTAGTTTACTAAAATTTAAAAGAACAAAAATCAAAGAGAAAAATCTCCTATTTACAGGTTGGTCAGAATAGAAGAGGACAAAATATTTTCATAAAAAAAATAACATAGTCTGAAGATAATTCCAATCTAGAATCGAAACGTCACTTTTGTTTTCATTAAATAAAGATTCAACGAAAAAGATCCATTTTTGTTATTTTCTTTATAAAAATAAAATTATTTTTAAATTTTTAGAAGTTTGGGAAGCAATATTTAGAAGAAAAAAGTTGAAAATACGCCATGGGCGTAACTAGGGGGGTTCCTGGGGGGGGGGGCAGAAGGCTCCCAGAGGGCTCCCCGCCCCCAGAAAAATTGAGTCAATATGGGCCCTTTGAGGCCTTCCCGGAAGATGGCTGGTCCCATGCTACCCCCCCCTCAGCCAAATTCCATAGTTACGCCCATGAATGACGCCCCTGAATTTAACAATAAACATTATTATTACAAAATTTTCCTGATTAGATTTTATCCGTGGCTGATGGTCTTTTCATTTCTTTATACAAAAACTACATTTAAAAAAAAAGTCTACAGTATTATGAAAATAAAAATATAAACTTTTAGAGGGAAAAGTTTGACATTTACATATGTACTCACCATTTAATTTGAATTTTATATAAATTTAAATTATTGATTATAGAAGGGGAATTTAATGTTCAAGATGGCGTCCGGACGACATTATTTTTATTTTTTCCTTCTTCAACTCCATTATGTGGATACCTAATTATTTAATTTCCGTAGTGTTTTCCTATTCTTTTTAATATTCTAAATTCCGTGCCATTTTCATTTCTTAAATGCATCCCGCCATTTTAGTTAAGAACGGAAGAAAAAAAAGGGGGAGGTGCGTCGTAATTGTTCTTTTTCTTTTTTTTTTTGTTTTCCTCTTTTTGCCAACGATAATCATAAAATAGTTGGTTCCGAATGGCGCTCTTGGTTTCACTTGTTGGCCATCGGTCTCCACCCCCCGCCCCCGCCCCCACTGGCCCGGTTAATCCCAGCTTCCATCCACCCTCCGGTTAATGTCCCTGACGATGTCGTCTTTTGCCATCGAAACGACCTGTGCTTGTCTTCAGCCGCCGACCACTCGACCGCTCTTTGTTTCTATCTATCTCTTGGGCTTCATGGCCTCTTGGCCCTTGGCACCCTCTCCGTCCTTTTCGCTTGACCCTTGACCATTTTTTTTATTTTATTTTCAGGACTTTTTGTCTTTTCCCTCTCTGAACAAACATTTTCTACGAAGACGTTCTTTTATTTTTCCAAGCCAGTAGCTTATCCACTTAGTTACGATTGTCTTAAATTAAAAATGCCCTTTTTTCTTCTCTTTTTTTCCTTTTTAGGAAATTACCTTGATAGCCATTGTTACGATGTTTTAATTTTAAGATTATTTAATTAAATATTTATATAAAAAAAAAATGTAAATTTATTAATTTTTTGCGCTTGTTTTGAATTTATTAAAATAAAGAGACATCTGCTAATTCTATACTGAATGAAGTATTTTTTTAACATTTGATTAGCATAGAATGGAACGATTTTAAAAGAGATGGAAAAAAGGTTCATTTAATATAAATGTATTATATACAGTCGCACAAATTAATAATTACTTCTAATGAGATACGATAGGCGTGTGTGTGTGTGGGATTTCCTTATGAATGGGGGATAGAGAAGTGGAATATATTAATATCAACCAAATTCAACAAATAGGCTCATAACTTTAATTATCTACATTAAAATTGCATTTATGTAAAAAAAAAAGTTTCACTTACAATTTTCCATTAGAAATTATTAAATACAAATAACCTCAGTATAACACGAAATTAGATTCTTAAATATTTAAGTGTTATATGAAATAAGGAACTTGTTTAGCTTTGAAATTTATGTTAAATTGAGAATAAAGTTCAGGTTTTAAAAATAAAACTTATAAATACTCTCCACCTTAACCTTACTTCGAGTAAACTTCCTTTTGAAAGTCTAATTTGAAATAAAATTTTGCACTCTTAAAATTTACCCCAAAGGTGAATCGCCGATTTTTTTAAACTTGGTGCATTTAAAGAACTCATCTAAAGATTAATTTAGATGAAAAAAGTTTCAGGGGTGGGCATACAGAAATATTTTTTTTTAGTATTTTTAACTTAATCTATAAAATCAGTACAATAGTGAAATTCAATGAAAAAATGCTTAAAACAAATCTCATTCTTACAATAACTGCATTTTATAAAAGAAAAATCACATGATTCGTCTTTATAACATAAGTTATTTTCATTGTTGAAACACAATTCAACAGGATTATCGAAATGACTAGGATGGCTTTGAGAATAACCCGATGCAAACCACGAGTATTTAAATAGATTAATATATCTTGGTGAAGAGAGCTGATTGTGTGCTAACGATTGCAAAATTAGTATATTATTTCTCTGATATAAGTTGATATTTAAATTGAAAAGTATAACGCGATCAGATCTTCCTCACAAAATTCTTTTTAATTAAAAAAAAATATTTCTGTATGCCCATCCCTGAAACTTTTTTCATCTAAATTAATCTTTAGATGAGTTCTTTAAATGCACCAAGTTTCAAAAGAATCAGCGATTCACCTTTGGGTGACATTCCTTGTTAGGCTGAACGCACACCAATTGAGCAAAATCGCTCTTGGATAAAACGTTTTTCCGTGCTTAAAACTGTTTTTTTTTCAATGCTTTTCAAAGGGTCAACCATTAGGAGGCAAAACACAATTGAGCATGATTCGACATCATTGAACAAAATGTTTTGCCATTGAGCGTTTTGCTCAATCGGTGTGCCGAAGGCAGGCACCGCGGCTAGTTTGTCTGAAAATTTGCGTGATTAAAGAAGGAGGGTACAGGAGGACGGAGCCTTTGGCCAAAGGTGGGCGGTGCGGCTAGTTATAACATTAATCCTTATTAGTACAGACTCAACTATTTTTTTTTTTTTTAATTATCTTGTAAAATAGGCTATAAATTATACCAATATTATTGTATATCGTACACTAAAGCTCTAATTATTGAAATAAAATGCATACTAGATAATGTATAATCAATAATTAACTAGAGGATGTAGGCAATTGATTTAGCAAATGGAATTTTTTTTAATATCTTGTTTTGATAGGTGTTTATGTTTATCAACCTAAAATAGGTCAGATTTTTTTTAAACTTTTCTGCTCATTTAGGAGTGATGCCCTTGACCTATGGCTCGGAGGTAGAGCATTAGCTTCTGGTGCCAAAGGTCAAGGGTTTGCATCCCGTCCCAGGCGAGAAATTTATTTCAATTGAATTGGATACCAATCAATTTAAAGCGATCTAAATGGCCACAGATGCCAAAAAAAAACCTTAAGGTGCGCATCTCGGGGAGTTAATTTTGGGAGATTCCAGCGGCCACAATTTTGAAGCTATCGACCTCAAATTTTTTTTAAATTAAAGCTATTTAAAATATCTACAACTTATAGAAGCCCTTTTTTTGATTTTCGAAAAAATAATTTTTTTTTTTTAGATTAATCGCATTAAATAAAAGATATTTTTAAAAAATTCGCTCTACATCTTATAGATAATTAAATTAGTAATCATTGTGTTAAAAAACAATTAATTTTCTACCCTTAATTAATTAGCTGGAATCTCTAAAATGAAATGGAATAAATCCCTTGTATTCCTATGGGAAAAACTAACGCCATCTCTTGCCGCCTCGAGTAACTCGGTAGTGAATCGTCTTCTAACGGCTTTTCGAGACGCGCACCTTAAATAATTTTTTTTTTAATTTAGGGTGATAATTCCTCAGTAACATGGAAAAATTATTTATTTGTGTTTAATTTTTCTCTATTTAATTAAATGATAGATAGAAATTAAATAAAATGAAAGACGAAAGGTCAAGGGTTCGCATCCCGTACATGCGATAATTTCAATTGGATTGGCTACCAATCTTAATGGCCTTCGATACAAAAGACCTTAAATGAAATAAAAAAAAACTTATTCTAGTATAAATACAATAATAACATGGAGAGGAGATCAATGATTATTGAATTTAAATAAATTTTTTTCCCATGTTTTTATTCTTAAATTAAAATAAATTGTATCTTAGAATCTTAGAATAAGAAATGTTTCCGTTGACATAAATATCCTTCTTTGTTTTAAAAAGTTTTGAATATTTTTTTTTCCTCTCGCAAACAACAACAACAACAACACGGAAAAACATTTGATATTCAGCTTTAAAATAACAAATGTCTAATTGAGGAGCAATTTCTTGGTAAAAGCTCATTATTTTCGAAATGAGACCCGTAAACGGGACATGATGTGCCTGTCTATGGTAAGGGAGTAGGAGGGGAAATGACATTGATATATGGTCTGAATGCCAGCCGCGTAATTAGACACCACCGAAGACATCGACATCGACATTCGACATCGAAGAAGAGTCTGAACTGACTCTCTGGCCTTGTCGGATGCCGAATGCATGCCGATGACGAGGGACAATCTCTCTCGACCCCCGCCAATAGACACAGGGAGAACATTAATGGCTGATTGATGATCACCATCAAAATTACATTCACAACTAATAATATAATAAATGCACCAATTACAGGAACATGTTTATGAACACGCTAAAATAAAAAAAAATTCAACATTCATACAGTGATATTCTCTTAATTAACAAGTATTTTTTGACCAGAGGATTAATGTATCTCATTATACCAGCAAAGAAATATAGCTTAATAAATAGAGATTTTCTAACAATAATTATCTAATAAATTTTTATTTTCTCTTACCTAAATATCGCCTGCTGATAGTGGCCAAAGTCCGAAAATGCAATTTTTGAGTTAGGCCTACCAAACATTGCTAAAACGTCTTCTCTTTTGAGTGCCAAAGTGGAGGAAATATATTTTCATTCTTTCCTATTGTTTCTGGCCCATTCATTTGTTGCCCGGCTATTTAATTGTAGGCCTTTATGTTTATAAAACTTTCAAACGCATTTTCTCGAATTGTTGAATTTCGGACTTTCACCACTCAGCATTCTCAGCAGGCGATTTATTAATATTCATGTCAAAAATTCGATGTCGAGATTTTGATGGAAATACAGGTTTTGAGGATCAAATGGTCTATTTGTTTGAGAACAAAATCATCTCAAGATGGAAAAGAGCTACAAGGTTTAAATTCAATTTTTAAGTTAGATATCTTCCTGGAAAAGCTACTAAAATCGACCAAAGAGTAGGCCTACTACTACTATACTAATGTACTTTTTCAGTTTGTTTGATTTTTTTTCGATTTTCTAAAATTCTCTTTAACGATTTTGATTATAAATTCATAAATCAATTATTTTTTAGATGTTCTTTAAAATGCGTATTCCCTTCAAAAATGGTTGAAGCACACACTTTACACTTGTACTTGATAGAAAATATAAGAGAAATGATAACAAATATAAGTATTTTTCTTGTCCATTTTACTGTACATCTTGAATTTTAAGATGAAGAAAAACTAAATATCGCCTATATGTCGATTCAAAAATCCTGTGTGCCCAAAACAATTTTCAATTTTCGATCGTTTGATCATCACACCGGAATTTTCAGAAAAGTTTTAATATGGTAAAATAATCTTCACTCATATCTCTATTTGAATATACTGTATTTTTTTAAACTCTTCTTCGGGTACAGAGGTTATTTAGGGGTGATTAATTTATTTATAAAATTGAAAATACAGAGTATTGATGTCTACCGGGGGACGTTCCACACGCTGTGATCGGGAGCTTTTCAACGCTTGGCATCACTTAAACGTAACGATTGTGGTGACTGTTTCCGTTGACAGGCCCTCCGGCTATACAGTATTTAAAAATAGCGCGTTTTTCATCCTCTTAAGGTGAGCGTCTCGAAAAGCAGTTATAACACGATTGACTATCGAGTTACTCGAAGCGGCAAGAGATGGCGTTAGTTTTTCCCATAGGAATACAAGGGATTTATTCCATTTCATTTTAAAGTTTCCAGCTAATTAATTAAGGGTAGAAAATTAATTATTTTTTAACACAATGATTAGGTACTAATTTAATTATCTATAAGATATAGAGCGGATTTTTTAAAAATATCTTTTATTTAATGCGATTAATCTGAAAAAAAAATTTATTTTTTCGAAAATCAAAAAAAGGGCTTCTATAAGTTGTAGATATTTTAAATAGCTTTAATTTAAAAAAAATTTGAGGTCGATAGCTTCAAAATTGTGGCCGCTGGAAAGTCCCAAAATTAGCACCCCGAGACGCGCACCTTAAAGGAAAGAAATTACACTAAAAAAATCAATAATTTAGTGATTTTGAGATAAAAAAAAAAAACAATTGGCAAGAATATTCTTGTGTGATAATTTATTAATTTGGCTCGTTGGCGTCGTATCTCCGTGTGTCTGCAGTATAGTGCGCCTCCGGCCGGTCGGCTCCTTTTCGACATCGACTCAATCTAGATTGAGGTCCATTTCTAAACTACCCAGTGATTAATTTAAATGTGTATCTCTCAAATCAACCTTAAGCCATAGGATTTAAATCCTATTACGTTTTATTGCTCTACAAGTCTCGGAAATCTTGTCTTATCCCCACGGATAAATACAATCCACTTATTCTCCCCAAAGGCGAAAAACTTTTAAAAAGACTTTAAATAAAAAAAAAAAAATTGATTACTCTATTTTATTAGCTCTACAATGGTTTATAGAAATTCAGAACTTGATTTTTATTGTTTTTAAATTAACTAAAATAACTAATAAAATTAATATCTGCAAAGTAGTTTATTATTCAAATTACTACCTGTATAAATAGAAAAACCGATTAAATTTTTTATTAATATAAATTTTTAATTAATATTAGCTTACTGATAGTCCTGTTTCTTAGATCAGCAATTTTTTATCATCTAAAATTCAGTGGATATGTATTTTAACAAATTTGATTTCAAATGTTCCAAAGTTATAATAATAATAACGCTAATTAAAAAATAGTACGAATAATAAATTTTATTTTATACACTCCATATTGAAAATAAACCGGTATTAATAAGGGAAATAAATATTATCCTCAACTAATCAAAGTAATTAATTACACATTTTTAAAAAGTTTCGTATTCACATTAAATTCTTAATTAATTTTTTTTTTAATTCGTTTTAAAGTCTTTTTCGGCTTTGGAGGTCATTTAGACCCCGTTTCTATTTATTTCAATTGATTGGTATACAATTTAATTGAAATAAATTTTGTCGCCTGGGACGGGATCCGAACCCTTGACCTTTGGTATCAGAAACCAATGCTCTATCTCTGAGCCAAGGGTGCGCGTCTCAAGGTGCTAATTTTGGGAGTTTCCAGCGGCCACAATTTTGAAGTTATCGACCTCAAATATTTTTTAAATAAAAGCTATTTAAAATGTCTACAACTTATAGAAGCCTTTTTTTTTGATTTTCGAAAAAATAAATTTTTTTTTTAGATTAATCGCATTAAATAAAAGTTATTTTTAAAAAATTCGCTCTATAACTTATAGATAATTAAATTAGTAATCATTGTGTTAAAAAATAATTAATTTTTTACCCTTAATTAATTAGCTGGAAACTTTCAAATGAAATGGAATAAATCCCTTGAATTCCTATGGGAAAAACTAACGCCATCTCTTGCCGCCTAGAGTAACTCGGTAGTCAATCGTTTTCTAACGGCCTTTCGAGACGCGCACCTTAAATGAATACATTTTTTCGTGTGTTGATTGTTGATTCAATCAAAAATTTTTTTCATAAACTAGAGGCAATTATCTCTTTAAAATAGTAGTTTAGATAAAGTATTTGACTTACATAATATACTAGTAAAAAAAAGCTTATATTGAGAAAATTAGGCGACGTGTCCATTTAATTTTGTGTTTACCAATAGATCATTATGACAGAGAGGAAATAAGGTGCTTCATCCAAAAGAAAAAAAAAACTCAAATGGTTAATTCATTAGAGATGTTTCGGACCAAATTTATTGCCCCATCTTCAGATTATCCTCTACAAATATTTTGCATACATTAATAAAATTCCCATATTATAAGATTATAAAAATTAAAAGTGCGATTCCTCACTCGCCGTCATTAGTTTATTCAAAGCGAGCGCAATAAAGCAGTTGGGGATTTTTAAATTTACCGTATTTTTTTTAGAAAGTCATTCAGCTATGAAAAACCTTCTTTTGCACAGCGGGTGGGAATTCCCGAGCGATGGCTTTAACTTTTGAATGCATGTCATATGTTAATTTATATTAATAACAATATTCTTGCCGTTTAACTATTATTGTTTAATATAATATTTTAGTTAGTCGTTTAGAATAAAAAATTCTGTCCTATTGAAGAAATTTTTACCAGGAAGCTGATGAAATATCTGAGATATCAAAAAATTTATTACTGAAATTTTAACAAATATATTACTGTCTCTTCACATGAATGCAAATTTTTATATTACAATAAATAAAGAGATAATTTTTTTTTTTTTTATTCTCTTTGACTCCTTGGTACCTTTCTACACAACAAAATACAATAAATAAACAAAGAGATGATTTATTTTTTATTATCAACTGAAGAATACAGTATAATCAAAATTTGGCCGAAAGAATTTATAAGATTTACTAGCAAGATATCAAATTTTTGAATGATTATATGGACCCTGTTAGGCATTAGTGTGTCAAGCGCCAGCTACCGAGATTTGAGAAAATTAACATTAAAGTTTTTTGCTAGTTGTTTCTTGATGGCTGGATATTATGATATGAGGATGCGTTACAAGGGCAGCCAAGGCGAAAAATAAAACAAAAATCTATTTTTTGTTGACGTTTCGAGTGCCGATCGCACTCTTCATCAGGACAAAAATGATGTCAATTCGTCAAGTTGTTTGACATGGCAGTGTAGCAACGTTTTAACCAATTTACATTTACTTGAAGACTCTAGTATTTCGAGGTCGAATGAATATTGCTACACTGCCATGTCAAACAACCTGACGAATTGACATCATTTTTGTCCTGATGAAGAGTGCGATCGGCACTCGAAACGTCGACAAAAAATAGATTTTTGTTTTATTTTTCGCCTTGGCTGCCCTTGTAACGCATCCTCATATTAAAGTTTTTTGTTTTGATTAGATTTTTTTTTTTAACACTCACAGTTTTTTCTCATTCACACACACATACAGACAGTCTTTTCGGCAACTTAGGCCATTTAAGACTTTTACTTATCCGTTATAGAGATTAACATACATATTAGGGGTCCAGGCATTCTTATTTAAGCCATTTGGTATCCAAATGGCTTAAATAAAATCATCGAACTGCCTGGGGTCCGAACTCGCGACTTTTGATATACGAGGTTATCACGCTAACCTCTACACCAAACCCCGAGGGCGTTTTGATTAGATCAGTGGTTCCCAACCTGGGGCGTCGCCCCCAAGTGGGCGATTTGGGATATCAGGGGGGCGATAAATAAGCGGGGGGCGACTGGGGGGGCGTGAGTATTCAAAGGGGGAAAAATTATTAGAGTTAACTAAAATTTAAAAGAATAAATCAAAGAGAAAAAAATATTGACATAAAAATAAAATAGTCTGATGATAATTCCAATCTAGAATTGAAACGTCCCAATCTAGAATTGATTAATAATTTTTGTCATTTTTTTTTCATTAAATAAAGATTGACCGAAAAAAGATGCATTTTTGTTATTTCCTTACTAAAAATAAAATTATTATTAGATTTTTAAAAGGTTACGCCAGGAAAGAAATCAGACAAAAATTTAATCAATCTTTATCCTGAGGAAGGATGCGATTGCGTCCGAAATGTCGGCAATCGAAATTAAAAATTAGATAAAGATTGATTAAATTTTTGTCTGATTTCTTTCCTGCTTCCATCCTACTCATATTTGAAAATTTCACCGTTTCAGTCACTATTTCTGCAGGTGTATTCATTTTGAAAAGAAAACGTTTTCTGAGGAACTTGAGTGATTCACTTTGAAATAAAGTACTTTTTTGTTAAAAATTTTAAATCATGCAATGAAAATGAAAAGGGGGGGCGATAGGTGATAGACAACCTCCAGAAAGGGGCGATGGGCCAAAAAGGTCGGGAACCACTGGATTAGATTATATATAATTTTTTTTGTCAATTGTGCAAGTAACTGTAAATATAAATTTTTTTAAGACATATTTCATAAAAAATACTATTAATTATAGCATTTGAAACAATATACCGTGCTTAATTTTTTGGCGCTTGACACACTAATGCATAACAGGGTCCATATATATGTTCATAGTTAGCACTATCACTCCAGACTATTTAAAAATAACCCTTCTCTCTCTTTCTTTCTTTTTACAAGATCAATTCCATCAACCACTAAGAAAGATAGGTGGGCTTACAGTAGGAAAAAAAATTCGCCCACTTTTTTTTCTCCTCTATATATATGTTAATATATAGAGAGAGAAGTATTGTTCATGTCAAAAATTCGATGTCGAGATTTTGATGGATCTTCACGTTTTGAGGTCCCCTGAATCCAAAAAGTGGTTTTCGCGACATGGTCTGTCTGTGTGTCTGTGTGTGTGTCTGTCTGTGTGTCTGTGAACAAAATATCTCAAGAACGAAAAGAGCTAGGAAGTTGAAATTTTATATTTAAGTTAGGCACCCCCATGGGACGTGACACGAAGCTTTTGAACAAAATCGACCAAAGAGTACTAGTACTTTACTGATTCACTTTTTCAGTTTTTTTCGATTTTCTCTAAATTTGCTCCAACGATTTTTTTTAAAATTCAAAAATCAATTATTTTTTAGATTCTCTATAAAATGTATATTCTCATTTTGTGATTGAAATCTTCTGAAGACCACTTTACTCTTGTACTCCATAGAAAAGATAGGAGAAATGGTTGCCATGGTATCAAAATATAAATATTTTCCCATACTTATAAATTTTACATCTTGAATTCAATTGTACCCTACTGTCGGAAACTAAACGCCACAAAAAGGGGACACACTCCCAAAATGTATTTATTTTTTTATCTACTGATGGAATTATTTTAATTAGGCTAGTATAATCTATGAAATTTTGATTTAGAGTTGATAAGTTAATATTATTAAGTTATATTCAATTGATTTCTACTAGCCATAATATCGGTCAACCAATTAATCGCACTAATCGAGGGATTGCTGTAAAATGGATTATCAACCATCCATTTCAACTAATTATTTCGACAGTGTTAGAGATAATCCAACAAATACATTAGAGCCTATATTCTCCCTCAAACACTTGTTCATTTGCACAACTTATCTCTTATATTTTTGTAATTCAAAGCTTTCTAAAATATAAAACTACATATCAAAATAAAAACTCTTATCTCGATTATCATTTTTAAATTTTTCTCTCCACACGTCTCAATTGATTTATTTATTTTTTGACGCACTATCAAATTGATCGAAGAAATGATTGGTCACCAGATGCCTGCCTAGTTGTTTGTTGTTTCCATCATATATTTGTTTAGTATTTTGGCTGTTTTACAAAATAATAATCCGTGTGTGTGCCCTTTTGCCTGTTTCAGGTGTATGCCAACAGCTATAGTTCGGCGCCTAGTGAGCCCTTTGGGCCCGACTCACCCTACTTCCCTTTCAGCAACGCCCCCCGCCGCCTACCGACTTCAGGTCTCTACATTTTACTTTTCTTATCGCATGTCTTTTTATATTAACAATTTTCATTTCAAATATATTGGCTTTTGTTTTCTTAAAAAAAAATATATATATATATATATATTTACTTTACAATAGAGTAATTATTATACATTCAAGACGCCTACATAAATGTGATTACTTTTCTTTATTAGAAGTTATTGAAAACTAAGTGTCTCATTTTCGAAGTTTTTTTCTATATTTTTATTAGTATTTTTATTTTTATTATTCTAAAATTAATATTATAGTTGAGTTGTATCAAGGAAGGATTGCTTAACCAAAGACTGGCAACCAAATTTTATTCTTTAAATATTTTTTGGGCAGTTCGGTCTCTACTAAGTGGCATCTTCAGGTTCCAATAAGTGTCAAAAAAGTATATGCAAAATATAGGCCTATATGCTTTTTTGTCAAAAATATATGCAAAATATATATACTTTTTTTAACATTTAACAGGCCCTGAAGATTGCCTCTATCGAGACTGAAACGTCGACCCTATAAAATATTTAAAGAAAAAAAATTTGGCTGCCAGTCTTTGCTTAAGCAACTATTCCTTGATATATTTTTATTTTTTATTCATACTTTATAATCTTTAGTGTTAGATTAAAATTAAGATAATCAGGTTAAGAATTATTATGAAGTTAAAATTGATATTGACTAACTATGTTGTCCCAGAGGACCACTCTCCAAATAAGGAGATTAATAAAACAATGGAAATGAAAAATTCTTAATTTTAGATTAAAAAAGTTATTACAGTACATAGGAAACAATTTGGCCTATTCCAATGGAAAAATCAGATACAATTATTTCGTCCAGATTAATCGTAAACATACAGTGTCAATAGCTAATTGCCTCGGGCTCTTATATTTATAAACAATTGAATTTTTTTGTTAAACATTTGACTTGGTGGTATTTGGAAGCCTGTAAGCTCCTAGCCACATCGATGAGATAATATATTAAATAAATAGGTTCCTAAATATAACTGTAGCTCCAGTAAGGGTGTAAAGCCTGGGAATCGCAGATTATAAAGATTACGAGAATAAAACCAGCCACATCTTCTCTCTCACCACTTCAATACTGGAGCTATTTAAGATAAATCAATGAAGTCATTGGCTGTTGGTTTAAGTAAAGGAAGATAGCAGAAGCAGCCAAAATTAAAAAGCCTACGATTATTCACAATCCAGCGAGACGTTTCTGGAAAACTTTATTCTCCCATCAGTCTTTTAAATTGTAGTCAAATGGGCACATTTGTCTATTATACATTATATTATTATACATAATAATATATTGTGGCCATTTAAGGTTGTTCGGACATTAAAGCACTTTGTTATATTAAAAGCTAATTTTTTAATATGTTATTAATCACTATCACATACGTATAAAATAAAATTTTGAAGCAGATCTGACGCAGGGTTATCGTGTAATTAATTATAAAAATTGAAATTTAACATGTAGTCTATGGGGAATGTCGATGAAACGCACACATATCGAATTATATAGCCACTCCTACAATAGGTAAAAAAACAAAAAAACTTACATTTTATCAATTCACTTCCGAGGAATACGTTAAACATAAAATCAAAAGTTTCTGCCAAAGGCTTTTAAAGATATTTTAACAAGAAAGCCAAAAAAATTCTCCAAAATGACAGTAGGCCAAATTTAAAAATAAGGAAGTCACGAGACTCAGACCAGTCTGGCAACGTCGCATAAAACAATACTCATTTCTCGCTGTCAGTTACATTTTTTTTCCATTTTACGATATTTTTTCTCGCAAATCGTCCATTGTATTGAAACTGATATGCATTAATCATTGTAATATATTAAATAAAATAAAATTGAAGGCTTTTAAGATTTAAAATAAACAGCTGGAAAATGTAATGTTGCCAGATCTATATTATGCAAAAAAATACTTGAGTCAAAAATCATTCATTTATTATTTTTGGTAATTAAATTATTAACTTAATACAATTATAAACTATGATAGGTCAGGACTAAATTATAATAATGAATTTATGCATTCAAATTTTTCATTTTATTAAAAGAAAAAATTTAAATTCTATTATGACTTACGGGGTACTATCCGAACTACTCCGAGAAAAACACAAATTAAAAGACTAGATAATGGGAGAATAAAATTTTCCCGAAACGTCTGATTGTGAATAATCAGAGGCTTTTTAATTTCGGCTGCTCCTGCTCATCTTCCTTTACTGTAGCTATTTTTTCATTTCAAACTTGAGGTCTTCCACCTTGGCGGCTTTATATAATAGTACACTTCAGCCTCCATTTTAATTCTTTGAAAAAAGATTGGTAATAAAATCAATAGAGAAGAATTAACATTTTTTTTTTATTTTAAAATATTTATATTAAAAACGGAAATGGATTCCTCCGAGAGAGGAGGGTAGAAGAAAAAAAAAAAAAAGTTCGAAAGAGAGAGAAAAAAATTTATGTTTATCCGAAGAACATTTGAGTCCATTAATCTGAATAATGGCTCTAAGGAGTTGATGTGAGACTCCGCAATTGACATCAAAGAGGAAAAGGAGAGAGACTATTTTAAATTTCATTTGACATGTCCGTTAATTAATAGCGGCCTTCTCGATTTATTCAGATCGACTTTTTTTTTTCTTCAGATAGGGGGAGGCGACTCTTCTCTGGCCCTGATGTCGGGGGTGGCAATGCCGTCTTCATTTCTCCACCCTAATCGAATTAAGTCACCCCCCTCGGGGGCATAAATATCTATTTTTTGGCCGTCTTTTTGGGGGGTCCTTTTTTGGGCTGGCGCCAAGCCAGAAGCACACCATCCTGATGCTGATTTATCCATCCGGACGACCCACTTGTTTTTTTTTTATTTTTTATTTTTATCATCATCGGCAGCGTTTTATTTTATTATTATTAATATAATAAATATTAAAAATTTTCCGATGTTTAATTAAGAAATTCAATCGTATTGATTTTTTAACCTAAATCTTCAACTGAGCGGAAAATTCTCACGATTAATTTTCACGGATCATTTAAAACAATATTACTCCATTAATAATTAAATAAATAGCCGGAATAAAGGCGAGTTTGTAACTTAATTTTCCTCTCATTTAAGCTTAATCCTCAGATAAATTTTTGAAACAAAAATATTTTCTTTCTTTGTTCCTTAACATAATTATAATTTTCATATTTAATAATAGTATTAATTTAGCAGTATAATATTTTTTTATTGATTTGAAATATATGATTTGACCTCTGAAACTTTTTACTTTCTCTTAGCTATATATGTAATATATATAGAGAGAAAGTATGTAAAAATTTGATGTCCAGTTTTTAATGGAAATACTGGTACATATTTTGAGGTCCTTTGTGTCCAAAAAAGTGGGTCCCGCAAAATGGTCTTTGGTCTGTGAACAAAATATCTCAAGAACGAAAAGAGCTAGGAAGTTGAAATTTTTTTGAACAAAAATGGACATAGAGAACTAGTACTTTACTAATGTACTTTTTCAGTTTTTTTTTTTCCGATTTTCTCAAAATTCGCTCTAAGGGAGCGTACAAGTATTACGTAACACAATTTTTGACCCCCCCTCCCCCCATGTAACGCGCCGTAACATTTTTCTGGACCCCCCCCCTAGACGTTACGTAACGCTCAAGTAGCCATTTTTATTTAAGTCACAATTATGTTGCGCAAAGTACCGGAAAGTCGCTAAAATACCAGTTACGTAACGCGTTGTTCAACCCCCTCCTTCCCTTGTAACGCATGGTAACGTTTTACGAGACCCCCCCTCCCCCCAAATTGCGTTACGTATGCTCCCTAACGATTTTGATTAAAATTCATAAATCAATTATTTTTTAGATTCTCTTTAAAATGTATATTCTCATTTTGCCCTTGAAATCCTTTGAAGACCACTTTTCTTATAATCCATAGGGAAGATAGGAGAAATGGTTGCCATGGTGACAAAATATAAATATTTAAATTTTACATCTTGAATTCAAATATACCGTACTGTCAGAATCTAAAGATACGTCGAGACAAAAAATCTGGTGTGACAAGCACAGAACCCAACTTTCAATTACCAAAAGTAATACCAAGTTGTGTACTGTGCGACCAGTCCCACCAGATTTTTTCATCATAGGGACATTTTATAGTAAGATATGAGCCTCCGCATTTAGGATAAAAATTTAAAAACAATTCAAATACATATTTAGAAGATATTTCAAAATAATAGATAAAGGGTCATTCAGACCCTCAACTAGAAATGACTCCCCCCTCCCTTTTAATCTGGCACTACTCACATATATATGACAGTAAAACTAAAGTTTCATAAATCTAAATATTAATTATATATAAAAATATTTTATCATTTACTAATTTTTTAAGTTTTTAATAAGTAAATTAAACGATTTTTGTTGTTGTGTTATATTTGCCTAATGTGAGTTTTTTGTTCTTTTGTTGCAGGGCCCCCAGTGAAAAGAAAGAAAGAGGTGAGTGTCAAACAAACATTTTGATCTTGTTTATTTACCCAACGCAGGGCATTGACTTTTATCCTGTTTACGAATTACAATCCGGTAAACAAGATTACCCCTTTTTTCCTCAACTATGAGATGTTTATTTTAAAGGATCACATCATTTTTTTTTAATAACATAACCTCCGATTAGGTTTTGTTTTTATTATTCAAATAACTAATTTTACATTTTTTTTTTAATTAAGTAGCCTAACTTTAAAGTATTTTTCTTCTAATTTACATATTAAATATTTTTACTTTCTCTTACCCTATATTTTTTTTTAAATTCAAGGAAGGGTGCCCCTAGTGTTTAATTTTATGCCGTGAATTTCAAATGGTTGGGAAACTCTGTGTTTTATAAACACATAATCCTTATTTTAGTCTGAAAACATTTTATTATTACAAATAGTAATATTACTATAGTACTATTACTGAGTCTTCTGAAAAGTAGCTTTCATAACTCCTCTAAGCTTAAGGGGGTTCAGGAGCGACGTCTAAACGTACTTAAAAAAAAAAAAAAAACTAGACTATTATAAGGAATTTTTCAATGCGGTTTTTTTTTTAAATGAATTAAATTCATATGAGATTATTGGGACATCGAGCTATAATTTTTTTAATGACTTATTAAAAAATTATCGTAATTAATTTTTTTGTTATCAAGCAAATACAAAAAAAAAACAATCTGTCCCAATAATCTTTAATTTTTTTTAAATTTAAAAATGAATTAATTGTTATTATTAATCACATATTAATTAAGAAATTTTTAAAATAAGCTTAGATGATTATTTAAAAACCAACTGTCAAATTAGTTCACCATTCTTGCAATAGATGGCAGGCTAGTCTAACAGACGATATAGTATTAGCCTATATCTGGCCTATATTTATATATTTTTATGCTTTTATAAAGATACATAATATATAATAACATTTATAAAGTATTTATTGTTAAAAGATCAATGAAAATCAACCAAATGCATTAAATATTATTAACTACCATTCTGACATCTCTTGGTAAATTTTTGAATTACTTGATTTTTTGGGCATACGTTTTATGACACACCTACGCCATCTTAGCGGGAAAAACATGCGTAACCACTTCGCTCCCGAGCCCCCTTCATACTCGCAGTGACGGTGCTAGGAGTGGGGGGGAAACGACGACTGCCCATACCTCTTCCTATTTGAAACCAGTCATTGGATAATACATTTAAATTTGATATTTTTCTTCTCAAAATTGAAAAATAATATATCCAGGACCTAAACCCTTTTGAATTCTCCTATAAACTTAATTAAAGTTTTTCTTTTGAGAAGGTTCGAACCCAAGGAAAAAATGAAATATTTAATATTGATGTTTCAAGATTTTATTTATTGGTCACTTATTACGTAGGCTTATTTAGACACTTGCTGCATCATCTTCAAATGCTGTTCTCATTTTCTAATTACATTATTATTTAACTGGAATTTTAATATTTCACTAATTCAAAAAAAAAAAAAAATTTTAATTTATAAGCATGGTAATCGATTTGATTTCCTTTTCTAATCTAAAAAAAAAAATATTATAAAAAGGAAATCAAATTAGTCCATCCTCTTTTTGGAAATTTTCACACGCTATGCTTACATTTTGATACATAATATATTAAAAGTGAATTAATATTGGTATATAATAAATGTTAACATTAATTTTTTTAAAAGTCTTTATATATACGATATATAGGAAGCTCTTCATTAAAATTTTATTTTAAATGGAAATCTTATTTATTGATTTCTTGATGATGCCCAGAAATTTTTTTGATTGTTTTCAACAATTTCGGTCCAGAATATTTGAAATTATTGCCATATTTATTTTAACTAATCAATATTCAATTGATTTAAATATTGTTATAGGAATTGGTTTATTTTATTTTTACTTTCTCTTACCTTTATATATTGCCTGCTGAGAATCTTAGTGGCGAAAGTCCAAAATTCAACAATTCGAGATAAGGCGTTTGAAAGTTTTATAAACATATACATTTAAATAGCCGGGCAACAACAAATGAATGGGGCACAATCAATAGCAAAGAGTGGAAATATATTTTCGCCACTTTGGCACTCAAAAGAGAAAACGTTTTAACGTTTGCTAGGCTTAACTCAAAAATTGAATTTTCGGACTTTCGCCATTTTAATTCTCAGCAGGCGATATGTTAATATATAGAGAGAAAGTATTTGTTTCATGTCAAAAATTTGATGTCGAGATTTTGATGGATATAAACGTTATGAGGTCCCCTGAGTTCAAAAAAGTAGTTTTTGCAACATGATCTGTGTGTTTGTGTGTCTGTGAACAAAATATCTCAAGAAGGAAAAGAGCAAGAAGGTTGAAATTTTATATTTAAGTAAGGCATCCCCATGGGACGTAACTCGAAGCTTTTAAACAAAATCGGCCCAAGAGTACTAGTACTTTACTGATGTAGTTTTTCAGTTTTTTTTTTTTTTTTTTTTTTTTTCGATTTTCTCAAACGATTTTGATTAAAATTCAAAAATCAATTATTTTATAGATGCTCTTTTTTTTTTTTTTTTATTTTTAAAAAAACATTCACACTTTTCAAACCCCACATTAAAAGGTAGATAAGCCCATTCCAAACTCTTATCCCCCTATCCACTTTACCAAAAAAAAAAAGGGGCCAAACCCCCAACTTTGGGGGCGCGCCCCGCCAACCCCGAGGGCCACTTTACTCTTGTTCATAGGAAAGATAAAAGAAATGGTTGCAATGGTAACAAAATATAAATATTTTCCCATGTTTATAAATTTTACATCTCGAATATTGCCTTCGGGCCTTCCTGTAGGGGTTAGCGTGCTGGTCTTTTTTACCAAGAGTCGCAGGTTCGCATCCCGTCCCAGGCTACAAAATTTATTTAAATTGAATTTGCTACTAATCAATTTAATAAATAGGGACGATGCCGATAAGTCCTTAAATAAAAAAATACATCTTGAATTCTAATATACGGGCGGAAACTAAATATATGTCGACATAAAAAAACTGGTGAGACAAGCACAAAACTTACCTTTGGTAAGAGAAAGTTGTGCGCTGTGCAACCATTTACACCAATATTTAAATGTTTACCCCTTTCCTTTTTCAACCTAAATAAACAAATGCTATATCACTCCCCGAGTTTGTTAATTTTTATTTGAATGAATAAAATTCATTAATAAATATCGTCAGATCAAAATAAAATTTTTTCACTAATTTATTCAAATCAAATGATATTAATATAAACGAAATTAGAGGTCGCCAAGACATAATTTATGTTTTTATGCTTATTATATATTCTAAATTCGCGAATGAAAGGTAAATTTATATATGACTAGGATATTAATCATTTATTTAAAACTCTTTCATAAGAAAGTAAACAAGGGGATGAGGAGGTCATGACATGCTCTATTCTTTCTCTTGCCTAATATGAATTTTATTTATTTAAATTTATGATTTTATTAAAATTTTTGTTATTTATTTTTTGCTTAAACGCCAAAGACTGAAATCAATTTCAAAAATATGTATAAACAATTTTTTTTTTTTTATTTGAAATTTCTATTAGCTATTCTATAACTCTATCAATACTAATTTAGAAATTTAGCATTTTCCAATCCCTCCGTAAAAAATTTAAATTACATGCTATTATAGTACCAAAAAAGTAAATTAAATTAAAATTTTTTTCTAGTTCCGCCTAATATTCATTTTTTATGAATCTCTGATCAATAGATATATTCTTCTTGTAATATTTTGAAAGGATCAAGATATGAGTTCCGCATTAAATAAAGAAGAGAGAAAGAGAGATGAAGAGATTAATTTTTAGACAACTACTTATTAATATTTTTTTTTTTGTGCACTGAGTAAGTAACTCAGTCATGCTGACTCTGTCAACAGATGTTTTTTTTTTTTATTAACAGATTCTTTTTTTCAAAATATTGATTCTGATTTTTTTTTAAATAAATAAAACGGCCTCGATTTAAAATATTAAATAAATTATGCTAATGTTATTTAAAATAGATATCATTTCTTCTATTTTGACTATTGTAAATTATTTTTTAATACCCACAAACTCTTTCACTTTAAATGTAAAGTCATCCTAAAAACAAAATTATTTTTTTTAATATCGTGTTCTGTCAAAATTTATGCAATATAAAAGTGAGTTAGCTACCTTCAGTTATTCTATTTGTTATAACAAAAGCCCGGATTTTTATGCAGTTAATATGCCATATAATATTCAGTAAAAATATTAAAAATATACAACAAAATATGCAATATATATATATGACAAAAATATCAAGTAAATGACTTCCAATTAATCGTAAATCATGATTTCCACTGAAGTAAAAGCTTGGGAATTCTGACTTAGAATTTATACTTTTTAATTTTTCCCCCCCCCCCCCCCCCCCCCCCCCCCCCCCCCCCCCCCAAACCCCCCCGGCCCCCCCCCCCGGGGGCCCCCCCCACCCCCCCCCCCCGGGGCCTTTAATTTTTATTTTGTTATTTGTTTTTTTCAAATTCTATGTTACTTTATTCGAAATATTCTTTTTTTTTTTTTTTTTTAATAACAAAGCAAACGTATGGGGTCGTGGGATCCCCGCCAGGAACGAAGTTCCTCACGCCTTTTTTTCAACTCCATATATAATTTAATAGGCTATAGAAAGAGATAGAGAGAAAGATAATTTTCTAGAGCTGGTGGGGGGAGGGGGGGGAGGTTCGCCAAGGCTTCGGCTCGCCTCCTCTTCCTCTGCTAGCGCTCGGGCACTGTAAAGCATTTTTGTTACGTGACGTTTTCTGCCAATTCACCCTGCCGTAATCCGTGTAAAAGAACTTGGTTTCAATATTTTTCTTGTATTTCATTTTTTAATCCTCCATAAGCTAATTAATTCAACCGCTAATCGTCGTTTAATACAGACACTCGAAAATGTGTCAACTTAATCCTAGTTTTGGACAGCGAGGATTTAATATCAAACAATGTAAAATCATATAGCTATTTAAATTTAAATGGAAAGAGACGTGCCAGAGCCGAGAAAAAGAAATTACAATAATTTTTTCGTTTTCAATATCTCAATGTTTCTAATAAATTATTGCTCTGTTATACTACTGATAGAGCAGAAGCGCAAAACCCAAATGCTATTCAATAAGTAATTCTTAAATTGAATTGCTTTATCCTCAACCTTAAAAATGAGATTAATCATTGGTTACTTTTATTTATTTATTTTTTTTTTATTTCATTTAAGATCTTTTTCAGCATCTAAGGCTTTAGTGACAATGTCAATAGATCTCACCTTTCGGTGGTTACTCATTGAAAGAGGGCAAACAAGTTTTTTTTTGTGAACATTTGTTGCATTTTTTGGCAATAAATTTATTAAAATACGAAACAATTTCAGTGCATTCTGCTTCACAATAAGGAAATATTTCTGAAATCCCAGACTTGTAATGAGATTTAAAAAAGTTCCATCTTCTTTACATTTATTTGTTAAAATTTTACTTCAAGGTTGAAGATGTTTATAAATTTTGTATTAGAAAATCATGTCCGATTAATTTATTTCGAAATAAAAAAATTTATATATTTTTTTTGACTTTCTAATCGATTGGATAATTCTCCAACAAGTCGATAAATAAATAAATACAGCAATGAGAGAGAGAGAGAGACAGAACAGAATAGGTAAGGATATAAAATACCCAATAGTTTTTAATTGGCTAAAATGGAAATAATGGTTGACAGGTGGCAGGCAAATTTTTCACCTACTAGCTAGAGCAATGATGCAATGAAAAAAAAAAAATATTTTTGTAAAGAATACTAATTAATTTGGAAGAAGAAATTTTATTTCCTCCCACACCTTTAATCATCGGCGCCATTGGGTGAAATCGAGGCGCCGTTTGGTTTGCTTTTATCATTCATCATTTGCTAAAACTTATGCTTTTATGCTGGAGGCAAAAAAAAAAAAAAACTACTAAAGGTCAACTAAGGATTCACTGTAAAAAGATCACGTGTACAGATAGTAGAAATATTGGCGAATGAACTCGATTCAAATCATTCTCCTTGCCATTCATTAAAATAGGTTAGATTAAAGGCAATAAGTTCATATGTATTTATTTATTTATACATACATTAATGACAATTCGATATTATCGACGGCGGAAAAATCAAGTGAAAGCTGGTCCAGAGTATGAGGCACCGTAGAAAAGGTTATTTTTATTTATTTTGCTACTTGTTGATGCATATCGACATTGCAGGTTCTTTATATTTACATTAACTCGTTATTAGTATAATGGTATAATGACATGGGAGTCATTTTAATTTTTCTTGGGTTCTGGCATTGTACAAGTGGCTGTCTGCAGTTCCGCTCCTTCCCTAGATTATTTCCAGCCATTAAATATCACGATATTTAAAATATTAATTAGTTTTTATAGAAATTATTCAGACATATTTAATTATAGCCCTATATTTAAATCTAAACCTACATTCTTTGATTTTTAAGTTTGTCAATTTATTTTTTGTTTAAGGTCTTTTTCAGCATCTAAGGCTTTAGTGACAATGTCAATATATCTCACCTTTCTTGGGTTCTGGTACTGTACAAGAGATCGAGGGTTTGCATTATGCCCTAGAAAAAATTTATTTCAAATGAATTGGCCAATATCTAATTGAAATAAATACACAATGTATTTTGTGAATTGATATTTTAATACATAGGCTATTGTATAATATTGGCTTATTAACCGACTATTTGCTAAAAAAAAAAAAAAAAACACCAATGCAACTGAAGATATCATAATAACTAGTAACCAATATTGACATATTGACCTTGGCGCTGAATACATTATATCTGATAGATCGTAATGAATTTTATGAAATGTCTGTCAAAGAATTTGAGAGGTTTTTTTATTGACTTGAAGATGGTCGCATAGTCGACCAAAACGTCGCTCTGGGTTCTTTAATAAAGAAATAAACTTGGTCGGCTTTTATTTTGCTAAATAAAAGTAGTAAGTTTTTTTGTTAGAATAATAATGGATATAAGTATTTTAAACATTAAGATTTCTTTTGTTTTACTAATAAACCTAATCCAAAAAAAAATCTGGTGTGATTGGCGCACAGCACACAACTTTCTCTTACCTTCGGTAATCGAAGGTTGTGTTCTGTGCTTTCACACCAGATTTTTCGTGTCAATATATATTTAGTTTCCGCCGATATATTAAAATTCAAAATGTAAAATTTATAAGTATGGGAAAATATTTATATTTTGTTACCATGGCCACCATTTCTCCTATCTTTAATGAAGTACAAGACTAAAGTGTATAATTGATTTTTGAATTTTAATCAAAATCGTTAGAGCTAATTTTGAGAAAATCGAAAAAAACTGAAAAAGTACATCAGTAAAGTACTAGTACTCTTTGGCCGATTTTGATTAAAAGCTTATTTTCATGCTCCCGGGGGGGTGTTTAACTTATATATAAAATTTCAACCTCATAGCTCAATTCCTTCATGTTTAAAATTGAACAGACACAGACAGACAGACAGATACACAGACACACAGACAGACCATGTCGCAAAAACCACTTTTTTGGATTCAGGGGACCTCAAAACGTGAAGATTCATCAAAATCTTGACATCGAATTTTTGACATGAATCCAATACCTTCTCTCTCTATATATTAACATATATATAGAGGTAAGAGAAAGTAAAAATATATATACATGTACTGGACCGTAAAGAAAAAGTATTGAGAAATTCCGCTCCAAGACATTAGTTTTTGTCTTTCTTAGCCTTTTGCTTAGGCAACCCGCATACATAATAGTAGAGATTGATGCATTTTTCCTCCTAAAAATTTATTTATTTTCTCTTTACATGATTAATTGATATTAAAAGAGCCAATCCCATTGAACACATAAGCCAAAACATTTCCGATCCAGCTGAAACGCGTATTATTATTTATCAGAATTATATTTATAAACAGACAGAAAAGTCTATACTGAATTTAAGAAAGGCACCCGCATTGGTAACAAAATTAATTTACCAAGATTATTTATAAAGAAAAAAACATTTTTTATAGAATCGCGGTTCAAGGTTCTAATTATTTCGCGTCATTTAGATTTTATTAAAAAATAATGATTACCCGCATGTATTGACCCAAAGAAATATTTTATAGATCAATCAACTTAAATATATAGATATCGTTTTAGTTAATTTTCATTTAGGAAGGGTCACTTGAGTTCATTATCATTCCTTAACAACTTCTAAATTCATGGATATTAGACCAAATAATAAATAATTTAAACAATTATTTTGCTTGACTTAAATAAAAAAAAAATATTGTACAGTGAGAGACGATATTAAGTCCCACCCAGAGGGGATTTAGAGCCCTGGGCGTAGGCAACCATTTACGGAGGCCAGTCTATTGAGATGCCTTAAAATCGACATTCCTCTGCAATTCTATTAAGAAACCATAATTTAATTTGTAAAGCAGTGAATGATTTAAATTTATTTAAGGTCAGAGGCCATTTACACCCCGTCTCTATTTATTTTAATTTATTGGTAGCCAATTAAATTGGAATAAATTGTCGCATGAGACGGGATGCGAACCCGCGATCCTTGGCACATAATACCAGCACGCTAACCTCCACACCAAGGCCCTAGAACAGTGAATGATTTTAAAAATGTGGCTTTCTTGAGGTATAAAAACGTGAAAAATAACATAAAATATTTCAGATATCAGTTGCGTCAACAAAGAATTGCGTCTTTAGCAAAGTTTTTCAATTTAAATAAATCAAATTAATAAACTAAAAAATAAATATTAAAAATAAGTGACGTTTTGATCCTATGAATAAATAATAATAAAAGTAAAAGTTAAGATTAAGAAAAGAGTTGTTAGCCAGATATTTAATTTTAATTATTGACGCAACTGATATTTCAAGTATTTTGTTATTTTTCACGAAAGCCTCATTTTTAAAATCCGATCAATTCACCATTTCCCAAATTAAATTATGGTTTCTAATTTTAATAAAGTTTATAGAATTGCAGGGGAATGTCCATTTTGAGGCAACTCAATAGACTGGCCTCCGTAAATGGTTGCCTACGCGCAGGGCTCTAAAGCCAGGTAGACCGCTTTGGGTGGGACTTAATATTGTCCCTCACTGTACCTCAAACTCGTCTTCAATCTTTTTTTCATCTTTAAATTAAAATTATTCCATGTTTTCCTAGTGATGAAGATGATGCTGGTAGCAGGAAAGGAAAAGGAGAGAAAACTTTTTTTCAGGCCATTGATTTACTCTATAAAAAATTCTTTTTTTTTTCTATTCTATCCCAAGGTCGTTTTCACTTAAAATATCAGAATTTATTATACTTAGTCTTGGTTCATTTGCTTTTCGATTCCCTCTTAGGAATCAATGGCTTGCGATGAATATGCATCAAAATCTTGTGTTGAGGACAATCAAATTTATTATGCTATTAATTCTAAAATTCATTGGCAATTATAATGTCAAATTGAAATTAAAAGAGGAATTTTGAGACTATTCTGAATTTTTATTATGAATACAAGATTTGAATAGAAAATAGTACACAGAATCAGAACTATTTTTACTTTCTCTTACCTATACATCACATATAATTTATATATGCTAATATATATATATCTAGAGAAAGTATTTGTTTCATGTCAAAAATACGATGTCGGGATTTTGATGGAAATACATGTTTTGAGGTCCCCTTAGTCCAAAAAAGTGCGTCCCGCCGAATGGCTCTGTCTGGGGGGGGAATTCTGTGAACAAAAAATCTCAAGAACGAAAAGAGCTATGAGGTTGAAATTTTATATTTAAGATTGGTACCCCCATGGGACGTGACGCGAAACTTTTGAACAGCATCAGTCAAAAAATACTAGTACTTTACTGATGCACTTTTTCAGTTTTTTTCGATTTTCTCAAAATTTACTTCAACGATTTTGATTAAAATTCATAAATCAATTATTTTTTAGATTCTTTTTAAAATGTATGATTTTCATTTTGGCATTGAAATCTTATGAATGCCACTTTACTCTTGTACTTCATAGGAAAAATAGAAGAAATGGTGAATTCTAACCCAAAAAAATTGTGGTGTGAGAAGCACAGAACACAACTTTTAATTACCAAAAGTAAGAGAAAGTTGTTTGCTGTGCTACCAGTCACACCAGATTTTTATTATTAAAATTGATATACTTAACAATATAAACTTCTTCTCTTTCTTAGCGGAAACAGCCTTTACTATTAAAATAAAAAATGAGTCACTCGTCCTCTTTAATAAACAACCGCCTTTAATTTATTCATTATTAATTAACTTTTAAGAAACGTTTATTTTTTTTTCAATAATAAAAAAAGGGTAGTTTAATCTTAATAAATTAAAATTAAATCCCTTATTATACACTTATTTGAAAATAAATACACGCTTGGAGTAACTTAAATAAAGACAAAAAAATTTTCCTTTGCGAGGTTTTTCTTCCCCTTCCCCGTAACGGATGATCTCATCATTATCATCATCATCATCATCATCAGAGTTTGACTCATCACCCACACATTTAATCACAAAAAAAAAACTCTCTCTCTCTTTAGCCTTATTTACCTTGTTTGTACAATATAAGACGTTACCAGCCATGTTTACCAATTTTAGTATAGAAATTTCTCTCCTTTTTATTTTATTTATTTATTTCATTTGAATATTAAAAAAAAAAAGTAAAAATATAATAAGAATTTTTTTCTAATACTTTTATTTGAATTGAACTAAAAAAGAGAGAAATAGTTTTTTTTTTGTTTTTAAATTTGTTGAATATTTAAGACTAAATAAAAGCTTGGGGTGCTGATTGATAGCTCAAGGAATTGTCTATTCTCAGACCCTAGGAACCTCTAAGCGCCCCACGCTTTTATTTTAAGTCATAAATAATCAGCAATTTTAACAACAAAAATGAAATTATTTCTATCTTTTTAGTTCAATTCAAAGAAAAGTATTTTGTTTTTTATTTTTTATTATAGGAGAATTTTTAATTATAGACTTAAAGACAGTACTTGATAACGGCTGCAGAATAAGCTAATAATCATTCAAACCACAAAAGCCAAAAACAATAATAAACACAATAATCTGTTGACAATTGAAATTATCCAGAATACGAAGTTTCAGACCTTTAGCTCATTGGCAAGTGTCTTGAAAATTGACTAAAAATTGATGACCTTGAAAAAGCAAGTTAAATAAAAGCATTTAATAAATGAATAATGAACGATTATCCCTTCATGTAGCTCAGTGTTAGAATACAAGCCTCTTGTGCTGGAGGTTAAAGGTCCCCTTTCTGTTTTTCTAAATTATATTGGATACCAATCAAAATAGATTCTAATTAGTCTCAAATGCTGGGAAAGATCTTAAATAAAATATCCCTTGAAAATAATTGTTTTAGCAAATGGACACCAAAGAAAAGTTTCTATATTTAAAAATTAAGTAGCTCCCTTTTAACTTAATTGATTCATTCAAAGTCCATTTTGAAAAGAACTCACTTTAATGGTAATAAATATCAATTTTTTTTTAGACAAGATTGGGAGGGAATTAATTAGAAATTCAAAGAGGGAGGAACCGGGTTTGAGCAACGGATAAGTTGACCCCGGGGACCCCACCTGAAGTTCTCACGTTGGTCCCCTGAGAGAGGATCAGAAACCTTCATGGGAATACTTGAGGGGTGCGTATGGTCAAACAAGTCTTTCCAAAAATACGGCAAATTTTAGGGATTCACAAAACATTAATCTCGGTTATATTTTATTATTATAAATAGGTCGTGACATTGTTAAAGGGATCGGCCTGAGGGGAGATTTCAATCTTTTCCCTCTTTTTCAAAAAGAAAATAATGATGAAATCGGAAGAAATTAGCTTTATCTTCAATAAAACTGGTTAGATAGGAGAAACCCCCTCCTATCCATGCAGATATTTAAAGCACCAGACGAAGTCACCCTGTAATGAGGATGGCCAGTAGTTAGATAGGTCGAAATATTTACAAAATTAGAGTAAAAAGTGGTTCTTAGAAAACTTTGCTATTTTATTTCTCACAGTTTTCATAATATTTGCCAATTAATATATTTTACTTAGCTTAATAATACATTTTCGAGATGAACATTTTATTAATTGGGCTTGTCTTGGACTCGAACCAACATCTTCCAAATGTATACTTCCAATCAGTGATTAGTGCAATGGTTTCCAAACTTACGTTACCTCTTAAAAATATTTAATTCCATGATGCCCCCCTCCCATTTTTTAAAATAATACAAACAACAAACAAAATTTTTTATTTATTATAGGCTACCGTATAATACAAAGACAAAAAAAAAAAAATATCGAGTTAGTTATATTGACGAGTATTTATTTATTAACATTCAAGACATAACTAATGAGAAGGTTGAATTTTATGCATTTTAAGGAGTTTGTTAATATCAGGCTCGATTTTACTAAAAAAAAAAACAACGGAAAGTCACCGCGTTCAGTAATATTAAGCCGATTTCTCATTTTAGTTACCAACATTGCTACAGTACTAAATCCACGTGATAAAAATGAATTCAATACCTAGAATAACAAAAATTAAACGATATTAATTTTTATTACTTTTTTTTTGCCTTTTTTAGACTATATTTTTTAATCTGCCCTCGCCCCTTCTGCGCCATCTCAATGCCCCCTAATTTTCTCTGGGTCTACTGTCTACTGTCCCTCCGAAAGTCTCAAACGCTCACAAGGGGGCGTTATCGCCCACGTTGAGAACCTATGACCTAAAACCTACACCACTTTCCCTTCAAACTTGGTAAAAATATTTATTTTTATTTATTCTTATTTTTTATTTTATTTATAAAACTTTTGCAATAATTTGGAAAATTGCTCTCTGTGGCTAATGGCTACTGTAGTACTCACGCCTCCCCTTAGACTAATCCGCGCCTCCCTAGGGAGGTGCGCCTTACAGTTTGGAAAACACTGGATTAAGGGATTTGATTTTTTTTTTTCCTTTTGCAATATATTTTTTTATTGATCATTTTTATAGACAACTAGAAAGTAATGGTTGCCTATCTACAGGCGTTTGTTGTAAATTAATTTATTCCCTTTCCAGCTTCTGATGCTATTTTGAATTTGTAAATTTCAACAAATTACTAGACAAAAGTGGTTGTTGGTCATATTTCTTATACCTTACTAATATTTCTTATTCCTTACTACCCTTAGAGCTATAGCACAGTGGTAGAGATTTTGCCTCTCGTGCTTGGGGTTTGCATACCCTTTCTTATGACAAAAATTTAATTTTTTTCCACCATTCGGCACGACAAAAGTTTATTTCAATTAAAATAATAAGAACTGGGTCTTAATGGCCTCCGATGCCGAAATTTGGATATTTTTTATTTTCTCATCACTATAATAATTAATTCAAATCGGAATATAATAACAATTTCTCAAAACCTGCTAATTTTATTTTTCATTTGTTATTTGTATGTTGAATTCATGTATAAGTGAATTTTATTATTAGTATAAATAGGCAATAAACAGCAGGTAAACAACAAGTAACATAATATTAATATTAGGCAATCAATTAAACAATTACTTATTCAATATTTAGGCAGCGAGTTGTTGTTTTCAGCTTATATGGTTATCTCAACATATTTAAAATGTCCTCATTTTTTAAGTGTTGGATAATATTACATATCCGTCTAAAATGTCTTTGTTGGTGACGAATTTAAATATGTCGTCATTCTTTACACTTATTGAAACAACACCTCTAATCAGGTAGTCGTTAATAAATTTATTTAAACAAAAACAAAATTTCTCCAAAAACTACTATAAACAAAAAAAATCTACTACTCTAGCCATAAGAGGGGCACTAGATAAATAAATTCAATTCGATCATAAACAAATTAATAATTTTAGTTTATATTTATTTATTTTTACTTTCTCTTACCCTATATATGAAATATATAGAGAAAGTATGACGATCATGTCAAAAATTCGATGTCGAGATAGTAAAAAGTAAAAGTGGGTACCGGAAATTGGTCTGTGTGTGTAGACATTTTTAGGCATGAAGAAAATAAGCTACGAGGTTGAAATTTTATATTTAAGTTAGGCACCTCCTCGTAAGCCCTGAAAACAAGCTTTTAAACAAAATCGGCCAAAAAGTACTAGTACTTTACTGATATACTTTTTTAATTTTTTTCGATTTTTTCAAAATTCGCTTCAACGATTTTGTTTAAAATTCATAAATCAATTATTTTTTACATGCTCTTTAAAAAGTATATCAATGAAATTTTTCGTGGAAATCTTTTGAAGTACACTTTACCGATATACTTTTTCAGTTTTTTGCGATTTTCTCGAAATTCGCTTCAACGATTTTGATTAAAATTCATATATCAACTATTTTCTTGATGATCTTTAAAAAGTACATCAGTGATATTTTTCGTAAAAATTGTCTGAAGTACACTTAACTGATGTGCAAGCATTCGTAGCTCAGTGCCATCTATGAATGGTGTGGTCAAGTTTGAAACTAAGGTGCTATGGGAAACTAAATATATCTCGACACAAAAAATCTGGTGTCACCGAAGGGTAAGAGAAAGTTGTGTGCTGTGCGCCAGTCACACCAAATTTTTTAAATAGAAGTAGCTTAAGTTTTGACTTATACTACTACTTTGAAATGTTAGCTTTGCTGTCACTTCACAAATGTTATTAATTATTTAGATGAACGTCGTATTAAATATTCGCCTTTACTTCCATTACCTTATGAAAGATAAATTAATATAAAAAAAAATGATATATTATAGGCTACCTTTTCATTTGAAATTATTTTGATTCCTGTTTTAATTTCCTTTGGCAAGATTGATTTTTTTTTTGCTTTTTTTAAATGAGCTTATTAAAATCTTAATATTGTTTTTTAACTTTGTCATTTTGAATTTTAAAACGTCATGTCATTTTTAAAATGATATGATAATTATTACGATTAATATGTCCGGAAAGCATTTCTTTAGCCGCGGGCCAAAATCAGCGCAAGAGAGAGAAACCTACTTCAAGACAATTTATTATTATTATTGAAGATTTAATTACAAATGAACAAATTAGCAGTCATTTGTTTCTTGGATCCGTTTTGGCTTTCGAATTCGTCATTAAAATTTCCCCAACCAACCAACCCATTAATGGATTAGCTTTATTATTTTTCGAGTATTTATTGAATTGGCCAAACAGCTGATTGATTAAACAAAGGCCTTGTTATTAAGTGCTCGTCAAATACGCCAAATACATTTTTCAAAATCGTATTCATTAAACATTCCAAAGGTTTATGCTTTCAATTTTTTTTTTTTTTTTTTTTTTTATTATCCTCATTCACATTGAAGCTTTTGAATAAATATTTAAGTTTGAATTATTCTGATTTTAATAAGCGTTTTTTTTTTTTACTTTGTTAAATGGACAATGGTGATATAGTAGGCCTATTGAAGAAAAAATCGATAAAATTTTTGTCTTTTTACATCGTACAATAATAAAAGAGCAGAACGGGAATTGAACTTGAAAATTATTAATAATTAAAATAGACTAGTGCAAACTTGCCAAGCATGCACGTGTTTGTACAAGCAAACTGTAGCGTCTGTAGGAGAATTTTGCGCAAGCATTTTAATTGTGCAAGCCGCTTGATGCTCGATTCAATTTTAATCGAGTAGCTCAAGCAAAACTGCGCAACCATTTTATAGACGTCTTGACATTTGATATTTATTTAATATATAGCCTATTAATTCATTTAAAATTTAAAATTAAATATTAATATTTATTGTTCTCTGTTTAAAGCAGGTGAGTATCATCTTGTTATCTTCGAATAAATATCCTTCCGATTTGACATTTTTAGGTTAATTTTAGGCATAAGCTATTTCTTGCACAAGCATGCTTGTGCCGTGTGATGGCGAAGGGAATTTGTGCATGCTGGTACCAAAAGATTGCACAAGCATGCTTGTGCCGTGTGGTGGCGAAGGGAATTTGTGCATGCTGGTACCAAAAGATTGCACATGCATGCTTGTCAAGTTTGCAGTTACTTGTGTAGCCGCCTTTACGTGGAAAATATTTTCCACCCGAAAAAAAATTTTTTTTTTTATTTACCTATTATTTTCTCTAAACATTCATGAATTAAAATTAAAGACGCGTTTATTGGAGCTGTCATCCTCATTACCCCCTCCCCTTACTTTAGAACTAATTTTTATTAGGATTTCTCATTTCCTTCTCAATAAGATTCCATCAATGAAATTGAGGTGAATTTCAATCTGAATTCTCTTCAAATCTTAATGGAAAATATTCATTGATTTATATTTAGAAAAATTAAAATTCTTTCCAATCTTTTTTTTTTGTCACTGCTGTATTTCAAATTTCCCTATAAAATATTTTGATTTATTTTTAACGATAGAAGAGTTGATAAAATTTTTCTAATGATTTACTGAAATATGTTCGCGTGAATCTATGCTATGATTTATAAAAATTGTTTCTGTGATCAAACGAGTTCTGTCATTAAATAAATCAAAAACTACGCCAACTATCAAATATTTATTATTTCAAAAGCTCTTTTTTTAATTTACTAATTAGGACTCTATTTGTAGAATCAAATTTTTCTATGCTTTGATCAATCGCCACTCAATATAATATTAATTGGTCATATGTTTAAAATAAAGCCTTTTGAGATTTAAAAGCCCTTTGAGATTTAAAAAAGCAACCAATATATTGCACATATGGTAAAATTCTGGGAGGTCACAAAAAGTGTGTGTCTTCGTGCACAAAAGGATTTGGAATCGTGAAAGAAAGAGCTCTGGAATGGAATTATGGATAAATTGGAGGTTGGGGGAAAAAATAATAAATTGATTTCGTATTTTTTTTTTAAAAATAAATTTATTTTTTTTTTAATCCTAATTTTCAATTTAGTGTATGTCCTGAGGGAATTTTATCCATAAAGTTCTGTCTTCTATAAAAAAAGATTCTTTTTTTTTCAAATAATTTTTTAAGTTTACCCTAATTTCTAGTTTTGTATTAGACACCAAATTTTCTAAATTTGTGATTACCATAAAAGATATATTTTCGATTCCACGCGATTTGTCTACAGAACATATGAATTCAGATGTAAAATTTATAAGTATGGGAAAATATTTATATTTAGTTACCATGGCAACCATTTCTCCTATCTTCCCTATGAAATACAAGAGTAAAGTGGTCTTCAGAAGATTTCAATTGCAAAATGAGAATATACATTTGAAAGAGCATCTGAAAAATAATTGATTTTTGAATTTAAAAAAAAATCGTTGGAGCAAATTTTGAGAAAATCGAAAAAAACTGAAAAAGTGCATCAGTAAAGTACTAGTACTCTTTGGCCGATTTTGATTAAAAGCTTATTTTTCCGGTCCCGGGGGTGTTTAACTTAAATATAAAATTTCAGCCTCATCGCTCAATTCCTTCATCCTTAAAATTGAACACACACCCACCCACCCACAGACAGACCATGCCGCGAAAACCACTTTTTTGGATTCAGGGGACCTCAAAACGTGAAGATCCATCAAAATCTCGACATCGAATTTTTGACATGAAACCAATACTTTCTCTCTATATATATATTACATATATACATAGGTAAGAGAAAGTAAAAAAGATTCTTTTTTTTAAATAATTTTTTAAGTTTACCCTAATTTCTAGTTTTATTAGACACCAAATTTTCTAAATTTGTGATTACCATAAAAGATATAATTTTCGATTACACGGCGATTTGTCTTATAAAATTAACATTTTTGGAATTTTTAAAGGAAAATAATTGTGAAGGTCATGGTCTACACTGTTTATAGTTAATAAAAATTAGATATTTCGATCAATTAGAATTCTAAAAACAAAAAAATTATACGCATAAGAGAGCGAGAAAATTTGGTTCTAGTTTAGATGTTATAAAAAATTAATAAAAATATAATTTATACTTTGTAGCTGAGCAAAAAAAAAAATCATTTCCAAAATGGAGCTATTAATCGATTGCTAACGGCGCGTGAAGTGAAATTATTATAATTAAAAACATACCAATGGTTTTGACTATAATTTCCGATCAACAGGAAGACGCCTATAATATAGAAAACTTTGCCCTTTTATTGGTGAGAACCCCAAATAAGAGGGGAGTAAACTACCATTCCTAGGATCAATCCATTTTTCGAATATTCACTTAGCTATTATATGATCAAAAAGAGGGGAGCCTTTTTTGGGTGACAGAAAGAGGAGGTGGTCCCATTGCGACAGTTAAAAGATAGAAGAAGAAATCGAGATCACGAAATGGGGAGGAAATGAAGATGGCATGAGAAATAGGGAGACAGGTAGAGAGAGAGAGAACAAGGGTACCAAGGGAGCAAAGGGGGAAGGGAACAACAACCTGAAGACGATCATAAATTAAGGGAAATTGGTCGTAATATTCAAGTGGAGCCGGTGCATTCACATTTATTTAGTCTGACTTCTTAATTCAAAACTCGAGACAAGTATAGAAATTGAAATAATGCCAGGCAGCAGCTAAAAGTTTGGTTCTAAAAACAATTACAAGTAAAATAGGGATGAGAAGTGCTATCATGTTAAGAGCTTTTCTCCCATGGAAAACTTTTCAAATATAAATTTTGAAATAAATATTTATATTATAAACATCCGTAAAACAAGTGAACTCCATCTAAAAGATAGATAAATATCTTGAAATTCTCATAAAAAATTTTAAAAAATAAATACATACTTTTTTTTTTTTAATTATCCACTTACTCTCCCTCTAGGCCAGTGGTTCCCAACCTTTTTTGATGTGCGGCCCACTTTTTCCGTAAAAAAAAAAAGCTGAGGCCCTGTGTACCCAGTATATATATAATTTTTATCTTTTCTTAGACGTCCGCGGCCCAGTTCCAATCAGCCCGCGGCCCACGGGTTGGTAACCGCTGCTCTAGGCGATTCTTTTTTATTGTTTCGAATAGAGCAGTGCTTTTTAAAGTAGTGGGCCGCGGCACCCTAGAGGTCCATGGATTACCCGCAAGGGAGGGGGGGGGGTGACCAAAAGTCACAAATGTAACAAATAAATTATTATTGTTAAATAAGCTTAAATTCTTGGATTATAATTATAAAATTTCTATAATGTATTGAAATGTTGAAATGATAATACATTTGCAACAGCTAATAATAACCGTGTTTATTTTTTTTACACGCTTTTACTATTAACATTAGTAAGTGCATGCATTGACTAATCAAGTGTATGCATGAAATTCAAAATTATAATTAGGCCGTGAGATAATTAGTTGGATTTCAAGGGGGCCACTACTTCAAAAGTTTAAGAATAAGAAGCATTAGGCCCACGGGGCTTGGAGTAGTCGGTAGCGTGTCTACCTTCTATACCGAACGTCGCGAGTTCGGACCCCAGGCAGTACGATGATTTTATTTAAGATTATTAATAAGAATGCCTGGACCCCAAATAATAATATATATTCATAACGGTTATCGTCAAAAGTCTTAAATGGCCTAAGTTGCCGAAAAGACTGTGTGAATGTGTGTGTGAGTGTGAATATGAACACTCTTTTTTCTCTTCCTACATTATCTAATTAAGCATTATTGGCAATTTATAGAATTTGTAGATTCGTAAGGATTTACCCTCGCCCTTACCATGGGCGTAACTAGAGAATTTGGCTGGGGTGAAGGGGCATGGAACCAGCTATCCTCTGGGGGCCTGGAAAGCCCCATATTTTCTCAATTTTTCTTGGGGCAGGGAGCTTTCTGGGGGGGGAGCACCCCCCTAGTTACGCACATGGCCCTTTCTAAACTAGCTAAGTTTCTGACTCCTTTTAATGTATGTCTATTTCTCAGGTGAATAGATAATAACTTTCTCTCTTTTAAGATATTTCCTTTTTCAAGAAGTTCATTTGACATTTTATTGTGAATAAAATCATGAATCTATTACGACAAATAATTTATATAGTACTTATTGTAGCTTAGTAAATAAACCGTATAAATGTTTAAATTCTCTATCATCTGAGACATCTGGATAAATCACATTATTCCTCTAGCTTTGAATATTTCATTACTAATTTGATATTTTGTGTTGCAGGGCCTAGAAGCCAGCGAAGCCTCGGACGTAGTCGCGCCACAACATTGGGTAAGTTCATCTTCAAAACTTGTATTTCCCCCTCGTTTATATCTTTTTCAAATCATGCAGTTTGTCCTTTTATAAAAGTTACGTTTTTATCTTATGGTATTACAATAATATTGAAAATTCTACTAGTGGTATTTCCTCTTTGTGCCCACTGTATTTTTAGAAAAATTTTTTTTACAATAAACCAACGTTTTTTCCTCTTTCCAAGACTGGTTTATATAGTGGGTAGAAAGGGCCGAAGGTCACGAGAAAGCCCAGGTCAGTAGCCGGGGCAATGGACCTGACCTGGTCCTCATCTTTTCGATTAATCACAGCTATCAATCGCCTTATGGCCCTGGGAGCTCATTGATGATGAACCCTACCTTCCCTTCCCCTCTCTTCTGCCCTCTTGTCTTGTATAATAATAATATATCCCAGCACTACCGCCTATTTGTGTACCGTTGCCTTAGATTTGCGATAGGCTTCTTATTTTCTCCCAGCCTGCTTCTTTATTCTCTTTTATCAATGATGACGATAAACGTTAAAAAATTAATTTCCTCTTTTAATAGAAGAATCATGTGGAAAAAAAGGAAGTTGAATGATTAATAATAAAAAAAAAAAACTTTTTCTGACAATTATTTAATCGTTTCAGATAAATGAATGCAAGATTATTGTTTTGATTGGACATCTTTAGCGGCCAAAGATGTAATTGTAGAATATCCAACGCAAAAATTGAATGTTCCTGGTTTGAGTCCGGGATACCCAATCAAAATAAATAATCTCCAATTCACTTATCAGAAATGATATATCGACAAATTAATCTGTTTTGAAAATCCCTTTGAAAATCAATTCTTCAGAATTAGGCCTAATAAATATTTTTAAAATGTTATTTTATCAAAATTAATCTCTTGCTTAATGAATATGGAACTTGAGATCTGGAACATTTTCGGAATCTCCAAGTACTCAAAGAAAAACTTGAATAAAATTATTTGGAGCTTTATTTGACATCGATTTAATTAAATTAATCTTCAAAAAATAGGTTTTATTAAAAAAAAAAAAACTACTTCCCCCTCCCTTCCGGGGCTGAGAGGTTAGAGATGTTGACAAATGACAATATTGATTTAAAAAAAAAAAATACTCGAGTCTCCAAATTTACAAATACCCGAGCCGAGCCGGACAGAAGGCCCAAATGGATCTGTCCAGGCTCGGCTCGGCTCGTGAGAGCACGGGCGAATTTGGCTCGTTTGAAGGCGAGCTGAGCCGGATCCGCATTTTTCACCACACACGCGTACGAAACTGACTTGCGAGCCCGGCTCGGCTCGCCTACAAACGAGCCAAATCCGCATGTGCACTCACGAGCCGAGCCGAGCCAAAATCAGCCATTAAATACCCTATCTGATGCACTAGCCTGATACGTGAGAGCCCACACCCGTGCGGATCTGCTCCCGAGCCGAGCCGGACGGAAGGCCCAGATAGGTCCCGGCTCGGCTTGGCTTGGCTCGGCTCGGCTCGCGAGAGCCCACACACGAGCGGATTTGGCTCGTTTGAAGGCGAGCCGAGCCGGGCTCGAGTACTAAAATACGGCGTGTATGGGGCGCTTTAGATTGAAATACTGGAATATAATGGGTTATTTCATACTGAATATTAATATTATCTTAGCAAATTCACTGATAATTTTTTTTTTTAACATAAGAGGGGGCCGGGGTGTATATATATCCCTTATATGAATATTTATAATAATTATCTGAAACGAGTTGTTTAAAAAATTTCGGCATATAGACGTAGGAAAAGCGAGGGTCCGCCGCAGGCGAGCACGAATCACTTGGAAGGGGTTTCTGGGAAGCCAAATCCCTCTGGTCAGGCGCAAAGCCGCCGATGGCGGGCGGAGCTTCTAGTACCTTAATAAATTCTTATTAAAAATTCAGATATGATTGAAATGCAATTTCAAAAAAATTTTCCTAAAAAAGATATCTTCTTTAATTAAACTTGTCACAAATTATTAAAAAATGTAGAAATTATTTAAAACATTTTCTTGTTTAAAAGAATTCAAAAAAATGTTTTGAACTTGATAAATGGAAAATAAAAATAGAAATAAAAAGTAAAAATAATAATAACTTTGATGATAAATGAATAGTAAACCATTAATTGAAGAATCTTTTCCAAAAACACTTAATTTAATTTGACCGGTCACGATGACCCGAAAACAGACAGTCAGGTGGATATAATTTAGGCCTTTTAATAATAATAAACACGTGGGCAATTATAGAGTTTTGAGTTGGTAAAAAAACACGCAGGACACTCATTAGCCGAGATTTTGCTCTCAATTAAAAATCATTCTGGATTGCTTTCTTTTGTTTGTTGGACCACCCACCCACACTCGTGTGCCACACATACACACCATCATTTTATAAACAAATAAGATTGAATTCCTAATTTCAAGTGTGGGTTTGAAAAATCTGTTAACATGATAAAAAGTAATTTGCATATGAAACAAACCTATCTTTTCAATTATTATGTCCTTTTTTTTTTGTTCTAATTTCTTTAAAACATCGATTACAACATTTCCGAGATATAAATATAATAATAATTTTTTACAAGTATATTAAATTGCATTTTTCTCTCCCTAAGGAGGAATGTTGCCTCTTTCAGTTACCACTCAATAGCATAGACGTCTATATGTAATTAATAGGCCTATAACAAAATTAAGTCCTTGAAAATAAAAGATTTTCTCCCATAGGGTAGAATCCATTTTCAAATTTCTACTTTCCCTTATTATTTTATCTAATTTTACGGATAGCATCTGGCTCCAGAGGTGATGTTCATTTATTAGTTTATACTTTCACTATAAGAATGGATTTATTCTTAAAACAGCCAAATTTTTTCTGATCTTGAGAATTAAAAAATTAAAAGCTGCTCAAGGGCTGATACAAGGTGGGGGGGAAGGGGTAAAAGGGGTAATTACCTCTTCCCCCCCCCCGAGATTTGAGGAAAAATATATTTAATATAAAATTTTAAAAATTGATTTGTACCATATCTTCTTCTTCTTCTCTCCTCGTCTTAAGGTGCGCGTCTCGAAAAACCGTTAAAACACGATTGACTCGAGGCGGCAAGAGATGGCGTTAGTGTTCCCCCATTGGAATACACGGAACTTGTTCCATTTCAGGTTGCAATTGGAAGATTTTCGCTGGATAAGATGTATAGGAAAGAACCGGAGAATAAAAACCAGCAATTGATGGACCCTCTCACATCATCTTTAATTGGCAAATATTTCGACTGGCATTACGCCTAGTCATCATCAGTGCAAACAACTACAAGGAGATGAGCAATAATTAATACATTATTTATAACAATATTTTTGATTATTCCATTATGAACTTACATGATTTGGTGGAGGGCCCGTGTCAAACAATGGTTGAGGATTATTTTAAAATTTCTGAGGATTATTTTGTTCCATTTCATTCTAGACTTTCCAGCTAATTAATTAAAGGCAAAAAATTAATTATTTTTTAACACAATGATTACTAATTTAATTATCTACAACTTATAGAGCTCCTTTTTTTAAAATATCTTTTATTTAATGCGATTAATCTAAAAAAAAAAAATTTTTTTTTTTGAAAATCAAAAAAAGGGCTTCTATTATTTGTAGATATTTTAAATAGCTTTAATTTAAAAAAAAAATTGAGGTCGATAGCTTCAAAATTGTGGCCGCTGGAAAGTCCCAAAATTAGCACCCCGAGACGAGCACCTTAATCCCGCGATGCGGGGTCGGCGGACTTGACTCTTTCCCCCAAACCTATATATTTTTACGACCGGAAGAAATAGGACAGGCCGGCCCGTCGCGCGGTCTGACGCCTGTTGAAAAGAGGAAGGAAGAGACAGACATTTAAAGAACTGAAGGACTACCTGTCCCAGCTCGGGCAGCTCGTCGTCGCCATCCACCCCATATGTGGGCCCCTGAGCAATGATTTGTACCATATATACAGTATATAATATATATACAGGATGGCGTTACTCGATTTGAGTAACGAGATCAAAATACCAATTACTTCAGATTTTTGTACGAAATACAAGATAGCAATTATTCACGTGTTTGTGTACGAGATACAAAATACCAATTACGTATTTCAAATACATTGAAAATACCAATTACAAACAAATTTTTCCTTGATTTTAAAATTCTTTTGGTGGGGTAATTCTGGAACCCTAAATAAATTTAGTTTAGGAAAGTGGCAGCTAAACTTATATTGGAGAATACCTTTGGAAAATCGAAAACAATAAAATTAATCATGATATTAAAAAAAATTTATTTATAAAAATATGAAAAGGTTAACTTATAAATAATAGAACAAGTGAACGCAAACAAAGAAAATTTGACATATATATTATATACATATTAAGTGGTATAGACTTTGTAATATGATTACCTTTCAAACAAACCAAGTTTTCAAAAGTTTTGTCGGATAATCTGGACCTTGATGGAGAATGAATAAACCCCGCAATGAAAACAATCTTTCTACTGGGGCAGAAGAACAAGATGTGTATTAAATCTTATAAATAATTCCTTTATTAAAGGATAATTGTTCAAAGAATTAAAATGTTTGCTCTTATCATTAAAATAGGTTACAATTTCTAAGTCCATCTTTGAGTCCATTTTATCTTCTGGCGAGCTTAATAAAACAAGAACTCCTCTTCCCATCCTATTAGCTGAAGAGTTGTCATTATTATTCATAGGTTCTTTAATTTTTTTGAGGTATTTATACATAAATTATAAATTCTTTTTTTTTCACTTTCAGGTGAATTTGTTAACCATCTTAATTTATTGAACTGAAAAGAAATAATATTTTTTTAAAATATTTATATTGAATTATATATGTAAATTTTTTATATATAATTGAAATGATAATAAAATGGGTCTTACCATGAATAATTTAGTCGTTGAGAGCTTGTTGAAAGAAGAAAGCAACGTTTTTTAACGAAGAATTTGCCGGTTTGATTGCTTCTATCATTCTATTTACTGGTTTTTATGGTTTTCACTAAGATTCAGAGCAAAGAACCCACACGACGATTACATTCAGTAATATTAAATAAATTAAAAAGATTTCAGTTCCCTCTGCAAGACTTTTAAACGCGCAATTAAAAGTATTTGGTATCTCGAATTTCAGATACCAATTACTAAAAAATGTAACGAAATCAAGATAGCAATTATTTTGCCTATGCTGTAACGAGATACAAAATACCAATTAATATTGTATTTCGTATCTTGTATTTCAAATACATGTAACTGATTAACGCCCATCCCTGTATATATATATATATATATATATATATATATATATATATATATATATGCGAAGATAAGTTTTCTGGTTGTGTCGCGTGTGATGTTGAGATTTCTCGACGTTTCTTCTCCTTTTGAGCCATTTTCAAGAGTATGAATTAGGGGGATTGTTGGGGTGGTTTGTTTACGGGGTCGCAGTCTTGCTGGTCCCCAGGTCAATTTGGATGCCTCAGAGGCTTGGTTTGGTCTCTGAGAGCAGAGAAGGGAGATGTGTTGCGTTTGTGCGTTGGGTTGCTACGGGGCCTCAGCCCGGTCCAAACCTTCCAGAAAATATATATATATATATATTTTTACTTTCTTTTGCCTATATATCTAATGTAAAAGAGAGCAGGAGGTTTACTCGTTTTGTAGCACATGGAAGCGCAGAGCAAGAAATAATTTACAAGAAATTATGTCGAGGATTTTTAATGACCAGACGACTGTAATTGCAATAAATCAGTTTCGGTCTAAAAAGACCATCATCAGGCCTGCGAAATTACAGAAACGTGAATCAATACATAGTAATACAAAAAATTAATCACATCAATAATTTACAGTAGGTAGTACTTATGTTTAAAAATATATAAAGTATTTTTTGTAAATTTTTCATGTTAAAAATGCAAAAAACATATTTTTTGAATTTAAAAAACAAGGTGGTTTTCCACATTTGAACCCCCTTTATTATATAACAAATTTATATAAAGGTCCTAGGTTAATTGAAGATAAACAAATTCCATTTAAATTGCCAATAAATAAATAAATTGGGAATAGATTAACTGTCATTTCTTTTTTCGATCTCTTCCAAGCTTGAATACATATTGTATATATATATATATAAACTTTGCAATTATTTTTTGAGCAATATATTCCCAAATCATAAAAATTTTCCCAATTTAATCTTATTATATATATTTTCACTTGATTACCAAATGCCTATTCATACCATCAGTGATGGGCTTATATCCATATAAGTGAGAAGGAAAAAAAAAAATTGAATCGCATCAATTGGAAACGACTGCCGTGGGAATGAACCGCAATATTGGAGCATTGATTGAAGATTCCCCTTCCAGCCGAATTGATTCCAGCACCCAATAGTCAAGCCTTTGAATAGTGGCAATGGATTTAAATCAGCGGAAAGCCACTTGCTGCGCCATGAGGCGCTCACTCAAAAAAATTAAAAAAAAAAAAAAGAGCTAAATATTCTTTAGAATTTTCATTTCATATTTTCTTATGAGGATAGGATTCACTGATCTAAAGTAAAATAATGCAATCCAATATATATATCATATATGCATACATTATTTACATATATTAATCTCATTACAAGAAGGCACTAGTTATTTATTATGTGAGTTTTTTCAGAAGAAACACAATAGTTTAAAACAGGGGCGTATTTAAGGGGAGGGGGGGGGGCCGAGGGGGCCCGGGCCCCCCCCCGAAATTTCCCAAACACATATACATATATAGGAATATACAGACATCAGCGCACAAATTTTTCCGCAGGATGGACAACTTTGGTTCCGCAATAGAAAAAATGTTCCTCAAAAAATTTCGTGTGAAAAAAAGTATAGTTTCTTAAAAAAAAAAAATATTTCCTCAGAAAAATTTTTGAGTTCGGGCCCCCCCCCCCCGAAAAAAATTTCTATATACGCCCCTGGTTTAAAACGAAAATGGATTGTTTCCATACTTGAAATAATAAGATTAGTCCCTGGACTGTAGCTGAGAGGTTTAGGTCTCTCCTTTTGCCATAGGAGTCAAGAGTTCGCTTCCCGTACCAATATTTTTCTAAATTATATTGAAATATAAATACACCTCAGTTGACGATTAAATGATTTTATCTTTTGTTGATTTTATTAGCAGATCATCTGAAGAACTCCGCTTCCCAAGTTTATCCCTAATCCCGATTAATTTAAAATTTTCATTATTTATTATTGATAAAATAATAATATATATATATATATAAACTTTCAAAACTTTTTTCTATAACTCAAAATATATAAGAATTTAATTTAATTTTTTTTTTTTTTTTTTTTTTTTTTTTTGAGAACATGTCGCAAAATGAACAAAAAATTATATAATATCTATTTTCATTCAAATGACAATGGAATAAAAATTTAATCAAAGTTTAAATTAGGTTGCATTTTGAAGGGTTTGCCGGTCTAAATCCTTTTGTAATGAAAAGCAGATGGTAAGAGGGTCTCTGGTATACGACTCACCTTCACGTGTCGGTCAGAATTCACCCCCACATAGCTCTTTTCTTTATCAAAGAGAGAGAGAGAGAGCTTTTATAAAAATCCATCCTCTCTGGCCTACATTTTTAATACACCATATTAGCATTTTGTATGGCTTGGGCCACTCGAAGGGCTTTTTATTGAGGAAGAGATTACTAATGACTATTCACTTTATTCATTTGGACCAATGCATCACACGACGACACCTCCTATGCTCTACTTGTTGATCTATCGTGGGATGTCTGGCTTTGGCTCGACGTTTTTCGAGAGGGTTCGTTTGGCCCCTGAACTTAAGGGTCCCGTACGCCGGATGTTACCGAAGCATCTCTTCCTCTACCTAGAAAAAAAATATAATTCACCATGTTTTTGTTTATCAACAGATCAACTTCATCAGCTAATAAATCTATCGAAATAATTCTATTTATCAGGAAGAATAAAAAAATGTATATATATTTTTCTTTCTAATTTATATCTCTTTATTAAATAGGCACTGCCGTGAAGTGTGCCCGGCCCGATAAGCGAGGATGTTTTCACTCTTATCGAATTGGTAGAATATCTCAGAACCCCCCCCCCCTCCCTTTCTTTAAGTGTTTAGTTGTGTTTTAAAAGGATATTTTTTTCTGGACATTTAATCTCGTAGTCTTTTAATTTAATGCTTTTTAAGCGCAACATTAAAGCTAAGTGTCTTTTTGTTTCAGTTGATCTGATGAAATTTTTAAAACTCAACCTTTTAATAGTGTAATTAATATATATAGGCCTATCTTTATATATATATATATATATATATATATATTTGAAGAGGCTCGTGGCTAATCGATTAAGCTGCGGATTATGAATCTAGAGTTGCTATACAACTCGGATTCAAATCCCACTTGCCTTGAAAATTTTCAAACATGAAATGAAAATTATATATATATACACACCGTATACAGCGATAGAGAGAAAATGTTCAAAAACATATTTATTGTGATTTTACGGATGTTTGTTACCTTGGTTGTTGATATCGAGTCGTCGACGTTTTGGCTCTCCCTTTGCAACAATTTTCAAAAGTGTTATGGCAGCAAGTAAAGTTGGTTGCGGTTTGTTTCCGGCATCGCAGTTTCGCTCAAATTTGGTCGATGCTTGCCTTTGAGATCTAGGAAGAAATGTATATGAAAATTTAAACATCAAGAATTGCAGCTAGGTTTATTATTCTCTTCAAGCCAATACGACCTCCCTCACGAACCGAAATGTCAGTGGTGCGGATTAAATAAATAAAGAAAAAACCTTAGCTGCATCTCTCATTTTCTACCCTTTTCTGAATTATTTAATATTAAGTTCAGTTCAGAGAGAGGATGCTAGAATATAGTAAATGAAGAAACATTAGGAATACCATGACGAAGGAATATGAGTTAGAAAAAATTTAAAAATTGATCTTTTGTTAAACGTCATTTTGTTATAATTTTTTACTTTTACTTTCGGCAAAATCTTGAGACATAAAAGCATAAACGTATATATATATATATTTTTTATATAATTTTAAATATATATATCAAATAAGTAAAAGGCTTATTTATACAGGTAAATAAGACTAGGGCTTGGGTCTGTTGTCACCCCCTACCCTAAATTGCACCCTAAATCGAAACATGAGAAGCTTCGCTACTGATGTTCCAATGTTCTCAAGTGTATTAGAGGATGTTGACCCTGTTCTGTTCTGCTCTCATGTCAGGGAGAGAAAAGTATCAGTTTATCCTCATGGGAAGCCAATGCGCTTTTATTATACCATTTGTATTTTTTTCTTTTAATTTTTTTATTCTCTCTAAACTCTATTCATCAAAATGTTACATCTTTTGATTCTAAAAAAAAAAAAAAACTCTCCTGTCATTTCTAACATTATGGTCATATAAAATTAAAAAAAAAAGAATATTTGTATGTTCTCTTCCGTCAGTGTCTTATTTTCTTAAGAATGTAAATATAATTCTCTCCCTAACTAATACCAAATGAAATAATCTGGTGTGACTGGTCGCACAGCACACAACTTTCTTACCTCTTCCTTTGGTAAGAATAAGTTGTGTTCTTTGCTTGTCACACCAGATTTTTTGTGCCGACATATGTAGTTTTTAACAGAACGGTATATTTGAATTCAAGATATAAAATTTGTAAACAGAAATATATTTATATTCTAACCATTTCTCCTATCTTTTCTATGAAGTACAAGAGTAAAGTGTGCTTCAAATAATTTTGAGGGGAAAATTAGAATATACATTTTAAAGAGCATTTAAAAAATAATTGATTTTTGAATTTTAATCAAAATCGCTAGGGCGGATTTTGAGAAAATCGAAAAAAACTGAAAAACTACATCAGTAGAGTACTAGTACTCTTTGGCCAATTTTGTTCAAAAGCTTATTTTCACGCCTCGGGAGGGTCCCTAACTTAAATATAAAATTTCAACATCGTAGCTCTTTTCTTTCTTGAGATATTTTGTTCAAGACACACACAGTTAGACATACCATGTTGCGAAAACCACTTTTTTGGAATCAGGGGATCTCAAAACGTGTATTTGCATCAAAATCTCGACATCGAATTTTTGACATGAATCCAATACCTTCTCTCTATATATTAACATATATAGGTAAGAGAAAGTAATAATATAATAATTAAAAAAAAAAAATGAAATGACATTTTTCATTTATCTTAAAAAAAATAATTTATTTTTAAAATATAGTAGAAATTAAAATAAAATAATATTTTTTAATCTTAATTTTAATTATTATTTCACTTATTTTAAATAAAACTAATTTTTATTTTTTCTAACTTCTATTTCCATAGTCTTTGAAATTCCAATGGCAGTTTAACATCTTCTTTTCTAACCTCTCAGTTCCCGCTCGGAATGTCATTAAAAATCAACTCTTTCACTCGCGAATCGGTTTTAATATTAAAGTTTTAAATAATTGCTTTTAATTTAGTGATTCTTTTTATGTGTATATTAAATTCAGTGAGTTTATTTTATTTAAAGTGATAAGTGCTTGTGAAAAAATCCATGGATTAATTTCATTTTGACATAACAAGAGGAGGTAAGAGAATTCTTATTTTACAAGTTTCTTTTATTAATTAATATAAAAACTAATAAGATAATGCCTTTCTAATTATGATATTAAATATATTTTTATTCCTCTTTTGCGTTTAATTCTTGCTTTTTAATAATTTTATATATAGATTACATCTCAATGATTGTCATGTTATTACAAGTAAAAAATTATTTTATAGAATTCCAATTTATTTTCATTATTATTATCATACAGTTTTAAATGATATTTAATTAATTTTAACCATTTTCAACTCGTGGTGATAATATTTGATTGCTAGTGAAGGCTTAAGAGCCTCCCGGTTATTATCATTTACATTTTTATATTTTATTAGTTTTTATATTTACTTTCCAATATTTTATTTATTTATTTATTTTATTTTGCCCATTTAGCACAATAATTTATTGATTTTTTACTCTAACTTTATTAAACTTATTATTTGTCAAAAGATAGCAAATCTTAACATTATTATCAATTAGAAAAATTACTGACATTCATAGTTTGTTTATTATATTCACCTATCACAAAAACATGCTAAAGGAAACCCCTGAGTTTATATATTTATATATATATATATATAGAGATAAACAACAATGCCACAAATATCTCACCTCTCTACAAGTGATTATTTCATTGTTTTTATAAAATATGATGAAATTCTTTATTGACAAATTTCTTAGGTTTGAACCACGAATTTTTTTTTTTTTTTTAACACACTTTTTTTACCATTCACACTCATAACACACACACATACACAGTCTTTTCGGCAACTTAGGCCATATAAATCTTTATACGATAACCGTTATTATGATATATATATATATATATATATTGGGGTCCAGGCATTCTTATTTAAGCAATTTGGTATTCAAATGAAATAAACACAATGAAATAATCACATGTAAAAAAATAAATCATGGATGTAACTTAACTTCTGGCTCTCACTGTATTACTTTGTGAAGATAAAATTGCTCGGGTTAAGTCGCGTTGTTTGTTGATATCGAGTTTTGGCTCTCCTTTTGCAACAATTTTCAAAAGTGTTATGATAGCAAGTAAAGTTGGTTGCGGTTTGTTTCCGGCATCTCAGTTTCGCTCAAATTTGGTCGGTGCATGTCTGGTTTGGATTTGCTTTTGAGATCTAGGAAGAAATTTATATGAAAAGTTAAACACTAAGAATTGCAGCTACGTTTATTATTCTCTTCAAGCCAACGTTTCGGTCAGATATACGACCTCCCTCAGTGCTGAAGCGTGTCAGCCCTGAGGATGGTCGTATAACTGACCGAAACATCGGCTTGAAGAGAATAATAAACAAATTAGCTGCAATCGCTCTTTTCTTTATTCCTTACTACAAGATGTACTCAGCTATCCACCTCATTCTAATCTAAAAATTAAATTAAAAACAAGTTATAATTTTCAAAGATTTATTAAAAAGTAATATCTTTAACACTTAATGGGCATTTTGACACTCAGATGGCATCAGAAGTGATTTTTCAACTGCTGATGATACAAGAATATCAAAACGGGCATTAAGTGTTAAAAATTAAATGTTGATTTTTAATAAATTTTTGAATCTTTTATCCAAATGTTTTTACATTTTTTTTTTTAATTTTCTTATATATATAATTTTTCAATTAAAGCCTACGGTTGATAGTTAAAATTTCATTCGGAGGTGGTTGGTTGTGTATTGTGTTGTTTGTGTTTGGTTGACTTCGTTAGGGCCTCTATGTCCCGTCTTCGAAGTGTTATTTGATGACATCGAGACTTGTGTTTGCCTTTGAGATGTAGGAGTGATTGGTTGGGCGCTGTTCCAGAACATTTATATAGGCTTTTATATATATATATAAAGTTGTCTCTTGTTTTAAAATCTTTTTTAGCTGGGATAATTTGATAAAATCACTAATTAAAATATTAAGCTATTTAATATTTACAAAACGCAATTTATAGTGATGTTATATTCAGAAGAGGGTATAAAATGAGAGATGCAGCTAATGTTTTTTTTCTTTATTTATTTAATGCGCACGGCTGACGTTTCGGTTTCGTGTTTGAACCATCTCGCTAGCTCTGAAGATGGTTCAAGCACGGAACTGAAACGTGCGGATTAAATAAATAAAGAAAAACCCTTAGCTGCCTCTCTCATTTTATACCCTTTTCTGAGTTATTTAATATGAAATTTTATTTTTTTCGCATATCGTCGCCAAAACTTCAATTATCTTTTGATTTCCTTATCAGCATTAGATATAATTTTTAAAAGAGAGAACCTCAAGTAAAAATTTTCCCCAAATGGGTACGTGAATAATAAATAAAGTTAACTTGTTATAAATATTTATTTCAAAACTGGAGATTTCTTTCTCCATTTCAACTTATTTGGAATGTGCCATTCTTCCTCCCTCGTTAATCAGCTTGCAGGTGACTGTTCTTTTTTTTTGCCTGTCTTTCTGTCTGTCTTTCGACACACACCGACATCCAAGCCTCATTTGCACTGCAGATTCAAATTCCCCCGAGACTTGACAGCATGCTGTTCTCACGCGCTTTATTAATTATTCTCGCGCCTTCAGCCCCCTTTTTCAACACCCTCCCAAAACTCGCATTCACCCTGACTTTGACTTGATACAAAATATTCATTTCTTCTTCCTTCTAATTTTATTTCATTCATTATTCTATTAATTTCATTATTATTTTTTTTGCATCTCTCTCTGTTTATTTCTTCCGTCTTTGCCTATGACTACCTTCAGATTATTCTCATATTTCTTGACCTTTTTTCTTTTATTCTCCCTATTATCTCACCCATTTTTCTACCGTCCCTTTTGAATTCATTTATATTCTTATTACTTCTTTTTGTCTTCCCATCCGACCTTCTCTTTTTTTTTTTCTAACAGATTCTTCCCATCAAATGGGTTACTTTTTGTCCACACTATTTCAATTTTTTATTTCAACCTCCTTTTCTCACATATATTCTTTCATATAATTTCAAGATAAAGTCATCCGATAACTTTTTTTTGTATTATAGCTGGGGAAAAATAAAATTATAAATTATATTTTAAAAACTTTTTTTTATCTCACTGCGATGGACATTTATTAGTTTTTTACTTTTAATTTTTTTTTTTGAAATTTTTTAAGTTCTCATGAATGAAGTGTGTATCTATAAAAACGATTTCCAAAAAATTGACATCCAATTATTTTTAGATATTTTGATCTAAAACTTCATTCAAACAATTTTTAATTTAATTCCTCTCTCTCTTATTATTTAAAAGAAACAGATGCTCTTATCAATAATTTATGCAAATACTTATTATCGATAAAAAATAAGAAAAAAAAAACTTAGTAATCTTCTTATGTATTTCTATGAAGTCATCTCTGGATCTTAATTAAAATTTTCCGATTAAATCCTGTCCGGCCAAGCGTGACGCTGCTTTATACACAATGCATTCGGGCCGAATTAATTATGCTCATTGAGCTAATGTATAGGTCCAGTGGAGCGTTCTCGAGGTCGGGGGTCCGATTTTTTTTATTTTTATTTATTTACGGGTGGGTGGTGGTGGTGGTAAGTGGTTATGACGTTGGGTCGGCTCAGGGGGTGACTCTGAAAGGGCTATTGGTCCTCTGGGAATTAATTGTTTCCGGGCTAAAGGGATCCTATGATAGAAATCTTTTCAGGTTTTCAATTTATATCTGATCACCCAAAAGGGCATTATTCATCTTTCATTCATTAGTCTCGCAATTGGGGGGGAAGCGAAGGGGTATTTTTTTCTTATTCTCTTTATTTATTAATAAGATCAAAGTGGGAAAGTAAATAAATACGCATACATGTGTTTAAAAATTTGGCCTGGGAATTTAGAATACCTTTCGTTAGTTGGTTTGTAGTCCTCTGATTATTAAGACTTGTTAAAAATTATCACTGATCGTATATTTATTTCTACACCTAGGGATGAAACGATACGAGTAAATACAAGTACTTAATCGATACTTTGCTTTTGATACCAAGTATTGAATACTTTTGGAATCGATACCTTGGAATTGAGTACCAAGTAGGTATCGGTCAAAAATACTCGTATCGCGTTACGTAAATGATATTTTAGCGACTTTCCGGTACTTAGCGCAACATAATTGTGACTTTTAGATAAAAATGGCCACTTGAGCGTTACGTAACGTCTAGGGTGGGGGTCCAGAAAAATGTTACGGCGCGTTACATGAGGGGGAGGGGAGTCACAAATCTTCAAAAATTGCGTTACGTAATACTTGTACGCTCCCTTATTTACAATAGAAATATCGATCTGTGCTTGTCACACCAGATTTTTTTCATCCCTATCAACGCCCACAGCATTTTTATAGTATTTTAAATATGATTAATATAAGTATTTTTTTTTTTTTTTATTAAACATTAAATAATTACAGATTTTGTAATATACTAGACAAATATTAAATTTATTTTATTTTTGCTCTTAACTTGATGTTTATTAGAAAAACTTTTGTCATACCCACGTTCAAAATGTTTCTTTCGAATACGAGTTAATAAAAATGGCAGTTATTCTTCTTTTATAGATTATTTTATTTTATTTATTTGACATAAGGAAAAAATTAATATAAAACAAGACTGATGCAGTTCAAGTATTAATTTTTACAAACAGGAGGGGGGAGGGAGTAAAGCGTTACTTCAAAATAATTTTTTTTTTAGATGGAAACAATCAGAGAAATGCTTGAAATCGTTTTTATTTATTTAAGTTTCCAAAAGACGATGAGAATTCCGAGTTTTCCTTTCATTTTGACGACGTCACACTCTATTAAGGAAGGATTTTTTAAATTTATAAATTTGCAGTTGATTGATCCGTGTTTTTCATCCTGAAAAAGGCACATCTTCGTATCTATAAATCCAGGGTGTAGTTGAGTAGAAATTTCGTGTTGATATCTGCATTTTTTTGGCTTATTGTTCTTACCTTCTTGATTCTTCTAAAATCTTAACTATTTTGGCACATTGTTGGTCTCTCAAATAAGAGATAATAAAACTCTCTTTGGACACATCTCACTAATAGTATGCAAATATAGAATTCTTCTGACAAAGACTATCTAAATATCAAAGAAAAAAAAAATCTTGAATAGGATTTGGACGTTCATTAAAAGTCAAGAGTTTTTTTTTTTTTTTTTTTTGGAGTTCAAATCAAGTTTTGTTAAAAATATTTGACTTTTAATAGAACCTCTTGGTCCAAATCCTATTCAATATTGTGAAAAAGGTTCCTGTGCTTCATCTAAAAAAATAACCTTTACACTTTCTCATTTGGCTAACTTGCTCTGTACCTCATTTCTAATAATCAGCCTCTTATACAATTCAGGAACTTTTCTTTTTTACCTTATTCCATTATTAGGAATCGGCAGCTTCCAATGGAACACTATGACACATTATGAGAAACATTCTTGAAATATACCTAGGGAGTGATATAAAAGTAAATTATTCTTTTTTAACAAGACTGTGAGTGTTTTTTATTGTTGAGGCCAAACATCCCATGGCCCCCTGGAATCGAACCCAGGATCTCCGCCTTTCCTTTTCACTTTTCAGTTACTAGTTAGTGACTTCCACGACCAACTTCATATAAGGGGGAAGTGACTTTTATTGGTGCAGGTCGAGGGTCCGGTGGCCTGGTGCAATGGACAGCACGCCTATGCCTCGGAAAGGCGGAGATCCTGGGTTCGATTCCCGGGGGGGCCATGGGATGTTTGGCCTCAACAATAAAAAACACTCACAGTCTTGTTAAATATATCTATGACTTGTTAAGTCCGAATCTAGGTATTTTGAAAACTATTATCTTATTCAAATATATAGATCTCAAAAAATATTTAGCTAGTAAGTTCTTCATCTAGATATCCATCTGCTACTTCTAAAAGTATAAAATTTATTTAGTGCTTTCGTTCAAAATAGTACAAACCTTTTAACAGTCATTTTATAAAGATTTTTTTTTTTTTAAAGGAAGGGTTGAGAGTAGGTCTACTTTAATAATGATAATTTTACCACATATGACTTCCAAAACAAGAGGGTTATGATACCCTTTCTACTTTTGTCCCCTTTAAATTTCATAATAGAAAACCCCAAAAGGGGAAATGGCTTAATTTGATTCAATAAAAGAGAGTGAAAAAATGAATAGTAATTTTATTTTGCGAATGCACTTGGCTGTTTTGCATGCCGAGGTGTTGCCATTGACATTGGTCTATTTGATCAGCTGTTCTTTCACCCTCACAATCCACATTACTCACATTTTTGTATTATATTATATACTACTTAATTTATTAATTTATTTCATTTTCCGGTCTTTGTTGTTTTCTTATCTCACGTCATGCTCTTCATAATCATCACACTCGTGATATTGTTGTTTTCCTTTTCTCGGTTGCGGTTATTTACATTAAATTAAACTTTATGATATTTAAAAAAATCCTAATCATGTGATAGATAACTCTTTCCAATATTTTTCTTAATTATATTTATTATCTAGTGTTTGATAGGAATAAGAAGACTAAATAGAGAAAAATAGCATATAATTCCTAAATAGGTGCCCATCTTCAGTGGACTCTCCCACTAGAAAAATTGCTCACTGAAGATGGGTGAATAAACTTTACCCTAAAACGACTGTACATTTAAAGGGAATTGAGAGTGTTTTATTTTTGGCTGTCTGCATTTCTATATCCTTCTTCCATATTTATATTTAACAATTTTGTATGTTTTTTGTTTGTGGGCCAAATGTCCCATGGCTCCCGAGAATCGAACCCAAGAGAGGCATCGGTGTGCTACCCTTTGAACCAACTCGTCTTGTGCTCCACATTGACTGGAGACCCTGGGTACGATTCCCGGGAGCAATGGCACTTTTAGCCACCAACAAAAAAACATTCAAAATTGTTAAATATAAATATTTTTTTAAATTTCCTTTTGATCCTACTTTTAATATTAATTAATTATGAGATGTTTTATAAGATTTAGTGCTAACTGAGGTTCTTCATTATATTAAAAAAAAGGGCTTTGATCCTTATCACATTTGCTCAAGACTCAAGCCTTAAATCTGAATCGTTATTTCAAAACAATTTCCTTATTCTAGTAAAATTCCCAATTTGATTATAGGCTATCGCTTTAATTATTCCCGCAAAGCAACTTAATAAAAATAAACGCTAATTTGCTTTCTTCCTTGTTTACAAAATTGCAATATTTTTTCTTCCTTTATTATCATCTAGTATACTATGAAGAGGTTGTGATTTGAACCCCGTTGGTCTTAAAAGATCAGGACCCATGCGGTGCAACCTCTTAATTCCGAAAGCCCAACGCGAAGAAGAAGAAAAACATAAAAAGAAGTCAGACAAGAACCACCAGAGAGCGCCACTGACCAAATCATTCTCTTCCCCCCCCCCTCCTCTCTCTCTCTCTCTCTCTCTCATTATTTATTAATTTCTCACTCAACATGACTGCTAAATGCATTAAAACATTTCGATAGAAATTAATGTGTTATTATCATTGACATTACTATTTATCATCTTTTTTTCAATTCAATCTCTACATACTTGACTCTTTGGCTTTCACTTGATACTCTGCTGCGGACACATCCGATGGTCCAATTGCATAAATCAACAACACATTCGCGATGTTTAATTGACTTGATACATTTTTACGTGTCAGATCTTTATATTTACAACCGACCTTGATGAATGCTAATTCCATTTTCTTGCCCCGGAAAAAAAAATGCTCAACTTGTGCACGTCATCTATTTACAAATATCAGATCGAGTGTTTGGTTTAATCAAATGATCATTTCTGTCTTGATCTAGATTCAAATAGAAGAAACAGTGCCAATTAATATCCGACAATTTTTTTTCTCCCTTGTATCAAAATCATTCATGTTTTTTTTTTTTTCTCTCTCTTAATGAGAAACAATAATTTTGCCACTTGGACAAAAACTACTCCTGTCTGTATATATTTGTCAGACATCTATCTAATGAAGTAGGTGGCTATAGTAATCATACAAAAATGTGAACTCCGGAAATTTTGTCCCAGGCTTAAAATAGTAGTTTAGGTTTTATTAGTTGATTTATTTCTGAGTCAGTTAATAATCTCAAAAAATACTATTGTAAACAAAATTATTTAGAGTGATCTTTTTTTTTTTTAGCTTTCTTTAAGTAAACTTTGATTGTCATTCACAGGGTTGTGAGTATTTATGATAGATCTTAGCTGGCTTGTTATGAAAAATAAAAATTCGAAATTGCTTTTATCCGCTTGATTTAGAAGCGTCTGTGATTAGGACAAAAGAAAGTAGTTTCTTCACTAATAAAACTCCCAAACCTAACGATGTTTCGGTTTAAAATTATTGAACCATAACCTGGTGACTTCTAAAATTGAAGTATTTAAGCTAACCATATTTATGTAAAGACGGGTGAATTTTACTTTCTCTTCCCTCTATATATGTTAATATATATAGAGAGAAAGTATTGGATTCTTGTCAAAAATTCAATCTCGAGATTTTGACACAACCGACCAGTCACACCAGATTTTTTAAAATATTGATATGGGGCTTACTCTGTTTCACTTGCAGGTGCAGGTGTTGGTGCATGGTTCGAATTATTAATGAAAAATAATTATCCGGAAATTTTTATTGATAAGCGTCTGATTGCAAACTTTAGTTTCGATCTGGGACCTGACCAAGGGCGGATCCAGAGGTGTTTCTCGGGGGGGTAATCTGGTGTGACTCGTCGCACAGCACACTATTTTTTTTAATTTCGGCAATTTAAAAACGCATTCTGTAATTGTTTGCCAGAATATAAATACATATCAAATTTTTAAGTATTAATTTTAAAAATTTTACATTAAAAATAAATTTTTTTGCGAAAAAAAGGTATTTTTTTCGAATCTCGGGGGGTAATTACCCCTTTACCCCCCCCTTGTATCCGCCCTTGGACCTGACCTATGAATAAAGAACAGCTTGGTTTTGTTTTTAGGTTATATCCTCAAAATTGTTAACAATCTTAGCATTGTTAAATTATTTTACTTTATAAACAAAATATTGCTCTCACCTTGAAGAGACTGTTTATAAGACTGTTTTATATGTTCTTTGTTCATAGGCCTGATGATGGTCCGACCCTAGACCGATATTGAAATTTGCAATCATTCGTCTGTCAATAAAAAATTCCGGATAATAATTTTTCCTTAATTATTTTCACCTTGCACCAATACCTGCAACTGAAAAAGAGTAAACCTTTCTGTCTTCGTATAATAGATTAACTCTGGCTGTTTCTACAAATATTTACTATGCTAGTGCAGGAAGGACCTTTGTGAGATTAGCTTCTTTTGACATTCAATGAGAGTTGGGGTTACATTTCTATAAGTGGGATTATTTTCTCTTTTTTACTTTCTCGTATAGAATATAAAGAGAAAGTATTGTAATTTATTTAAATAATTACGGGGTTTTGAACAAAATCTAGCCGAATAATTTTGTTCGTATTTTATTTTATTTTTTTACTTAAGATGGAAAATATGATAGTACATTTCTTCTATGAAAACTTAATAAATTTATCTTAAACTATTATAGTTTATTAGATATCAAAATGAAAAAGCGGCTTTTTAATAATTTATTATAAAGCCAAATGATAGCCACATCCTTACTAATTCTTCTTAGCCTTCTAATTTGAATTCTTTGTTAACAAAAACAGCTGGTCATCCAATGATCACCCATCCATGACATTTATGTAGATTTCCTATCTCAATTCATGACTAATCAAAAGAATAGTTTTTAATTTATTTATTTATTTTCGTAAATTATTTAATTTTTTTTCGGTTCAACCCCATCTTTAACCTCATTCATAATTTAACAAGAGAATCTTCTTTATTTATTATTGAGATTAAAATTTTCAACCTTCTATCCCTTTGAGCAGAGCTTCATGGGCACAAGCGTCAATGATTCTTTAAAAATGTAATTAATACAAATGTGGTCCTTAACTAAAAACTTTAATAATATATTTTTAGTCTTGCCACAGGATGACAGACTGTGATGCTGCCGAAATATCAACAGAAATTTTGTTTTATACGGAAATAAAAATAGCAAAGAAAAAATAGGATTTATCTTTTTTTGTTATGAATTAATTTTTTTTATATTAAAAAACTTATTTTTTGCATCTTTTTTTGACAAAAAAATGAATGTTTGTTGGGTTGGTTTGTTCGTGTTAGTATTTTATTAGATTTTTTTCCCTTCTCTCTTTTTTTTATCAAACAAAACCTGCCCCGAAATATAAAGAAAAACTCTACAAAAGGGGCGAATAGAAAATAAAAGGAAGGAAGGCGCTACCTGAAAATGTCCCATAACGCTCGAATTAAGTTACAATTGAAAAATTTACATAAAAATATACTCTGATTAAACCGCAGCGACCGGAGTACATAATTTTTAAAATTTATTTTCTCTCTTTCGGAAAAAAAAGTTTTATTCTCAGACGTTGGTTTAGATATTTTTCTATTTGTCCGACTCTTTTTTTTTTCTTTTCCCTTTTTTTTATTAGGAAGAAGTAAGCATCCGTTTGTTTGATGATGTTAGGAACGTTTCAGCTTTAGTAACGATCAAGGCAATGACGCAACCGTTTGTAGCTCCAATTCATTTCAATCTTACTCTTAGTAAAGAGAAAAAAACACTGTAGCTATAAAATCCCCTATCGTTGTTGCGTTTAATTAATCTAATTTCTGTACAAACCATTTGCCGGGAATCAGGCTGTTGGCTGCATCTCACCCAACTTGCCTTGCCACAGGCCATTGCTGAACATTCTCCAAAAGTTTATTTATTTATTTACTTTTTTTTTTTTTCATTTTATAAATTAATTCAAGGTCAAAGTTTTACCCTCCGTCCGAATATAAACTTACTCTACCATATCATCATTTTTATTGTCTTGCAAAAATTTACCGGAAATAATTTAAAACAAAAAGAGACGTTGTGAGTTGGGCTCGTTAATTAAAAAAAAATCTGGTGTGGCTGGTCGCACAACACACAACTTTCTCTTACCTTCGGGAATCGAAAGTTGTGTACCTTACCTTCGGTAATCGAAAGTTGTGTACTGTGCTTGTCACACCAGATTTTTTTGTGTCGAGATAAATTTAGTTTCCCACAAACAAGTGTTTGTTGACTGCTTGAAATAAACTATGGTTATTTTTCAAAATTTTAATCTCATATTTGGATATTTTGTACCAAATAGAGAATCCTAAATAAATACAAAATTCTGATTTGAAAATTTTTTTAATGTCAAAATTTCCAAAGGGGACCCCCTTAATCGAAATTAACATCAATCCCCATTTAACATTGACCCTATGGAAGGAAGAGCCGGAAAATGAATTCGAAAAATCTGAAATATAGGCTATCAGTAAAGTGTACTTCAAACAATTTTCACGAAAAACTTTACTGATATATAATCTTTTTAAAGAGCATCTAAAAAATAATTGATTTTTGAATTTTAATCAAAATCGTTCAGAGGCGATTTTGAGAAATTGAAAAAAAATTGAAAAAGTACTTCAGTAAAGTACTAGTACTTTTTGGCCCATTTTGTCCAAAAGTTTATTTTGAGTGTCCGGGAGTGTACCTAACTTAAATATAAAATTTCAATCCCGTAGCTCAATTTCTTCATGCTTAAAATCGTTACACACAGACAGACAGACCAATTTGTATATTAATTAACTAATATTAACTAACATGAGTAATAATATATAGATAATAGAAAGTAAAAATTATCTATTTGAGTTTATTCTTTTATTTTGAAATTGTATTATAAATCTACAAATTTTCAAGTAATTTTGTTGAATTGATGGCCATATGATTACCTCTCTAGTGGTAGCGGTAGCTAGAGAGCGAGCGGTGTTGCCAAGACACCCATCCCTTCTTGTTTAGTAACCCCGTTTTTCATCCCTCTCTCCGCCAAAAAGAACCCCTCTCTAGACACACATCAGCATCCACATGAGTTAACCCTCTTCCACTCATTTCTGCATCCCTGGCTACCACCCCCACCCCCGAAAAAAATACCCTTCTTACTTTTATATCTCTTCGCAAAAACATTTTTAAAATAATAACATTCCTTTCTCATTTATTGTCTAATTAATTTTATTATATTCTCGAAGCTAATTTAAATTTTCTTCCTTATTTTTTAAAAATTTTTGTATACTTTCACCCTGCTGTTGTTGACTTAAGAAGTTATTTATGATATTAACCCAACACTTTGGAACACTTCTTTTCCATTATTGTTGTGACTTATTGTTTATTCCTCAATATAGTGAACACCCTCACTCTCTAAATTTCCGTGATAGACGTTAAATAAATAAGGATTCCAAATAAAATCAGCTTTTTCTTTATCCACTTTACATTATTTATTTGTATATTTCGACTCTCTAGATATCTAAATATTTTAATACATGCCACTTCATGTATCTTCATAAGATTTAAACTTTCGACCGTTGGTTCTTTTTGAAACATTTTGTAAATTAAAATTAAATATACAAATTAAACACTAGGTTATTTGTTTCAAAGGTTTTATTAATTATAAAAAATTAACACTTAATTTCGACAATTACTTGTTTCTCTTTTAGAATGTAATCACTTCTGATGATAAGTAATTGTCGAAATACGTTGATTTTTAATTAATAAAACCTTTGAAACAAATAACGTAGTGTTTAATTTGTATATTTAATTTTAATTTACATATATCTTCCTTGGAGAACCAGAATATATTGCATAATGAAAGAATGTAGAAGGAAAAATACTTTTTTTTATTTATTTACGTATATTATATTCTTTTATAATAGGTAGGCATTATTGCTGTTATATTGTTTTAAAAAAGCTATAAATGAAAATTCCTCTAAAGTCTTTCTTTTTCGCTCATATTTTGTTTATTTAAAAATATTTTTTGATAGTAATGATCGCATCTTATTTAAATAAAAAAATATGCATTGTATTAATAGAAAACTTAAAAAGATAACTCTGGAAGCCTCTTTGGCCGATAACATCATCAAAGAAAAGTCTTGGATGTTTTTAGAAATGTCTTTAGAAGTGACGCCTCAACCAGTGTTTTTAGTGATATTTTCATAAAGAAAAAAAAAATAAGAAAAATTAATAAATAAACAGGTCATTTATATTATTTTTTCCTTTGTTGATTATGATTGTTATATTATTCAACAATAGCGGTGTGACAATGAAGTTTGGCAACGCGGCCTATGCGCGCGCGTTTAGTGCATGCTTAGTCCGCCAGAGGGGTTAGTGTCGCGTGCATTGCCATCGGCTTTCAAGCCACACGTCGCTTGCTCCAGTCAGTGGGCCACGACGCTCTTCCCTGAGCAATACACAACATAAACAACATTTGTTATTTTGGAATGTGATCTCGCGAGTGCGTGTTTTGATTCATTTTAGTGATTTTTGTGAATTTGACCCGGGACTAGTGTGAGTCCCAAATTATTATTTTAATTTTTCTTCGTTTGGTTGTATTCGTGCGGCCGTCGACCTGGAGTATCCCGAAGATGACCTCGTGACGACGATGATGCACCGGCTACAGGCGTTGCCACCGCCACCCCCACTTTTGCCTGGACCCCCAATAACCCCCAACGTGAACAATAACGAAGGCGAGATGAGCCTAAAAATGCCTGGGCTCGTCGAAGCCGCTATGTTTGTTGACGATGATCAAATCTATTCGGGGTCTTATCTTGGCGGCACCTCCACACAACATTATCTACAGGTAATCATCACTTGATCCAATGAGGATGTCAACCACCACGTGTTCTCTCTCCTCCCACGCTCTCTCATTTGAATAACTTTATGGAGGGTAACGGTTTTCATTGTTGACGCACGTGTTATATTCTTTGGGGTCGCCATGACTATTGAGAAAAGACAAACAAAAACAGAACGGGTGCTCACATTAATTTAACAATTAAATTCAATATTCAAATTTACCTCATACACTCCAAAACGCTATACATTCACAGACAAGATAAAATTTCTCATCAGAGTCTATTAATAAATAATTTCTAATATAAAATTTATTTAAACATAAGCCTGTGTATAACAATACATTCCAATTCAGGTTTAAAGGTTAATCAACCTATCATCTTCTATTTTTAAATAATATATAAATCTAATTTATTTTTGAAAAAATTTTATACAACCGACCCTCAAGGTTAACATTTGTACAATTATTTTTTATATAAAGGTTGAATGGCTGCTTCTGTGGGAACTTATCTTAATAATATTTTATATTCTGCCATTAAATTATATATGTCAATTTTGTGATTCACTACTCTGTTATTATTTAATTCTATATAGCACGTTTCTTTATCTTAATACATTTTATTAATTTTCTTGATAGTTTCTTGGTCACCTATTTGGTCTCCGATGTTTATTTTGATTAAAATTTTTTTTACATCTTGTTAATATTTGTTATTTTAGTTTTTACTTTCTCTTACATCTATGTATGTTAATATATATAGAGAGAAAGTATTGGATTCATGTCAAAAATTTGATGTCGAGATTTTGACGGATATACACGTTGTGAGGTCCCCTGAATCCAAAAAAGTGGTTTTCGCGACATGGTTGCTGGTGTGTCTGTGAACAAAATATCTCTAGAACAAGAGCTAGGAAGTTGAAATTTTACATTTAAATTAGGCACCCCCATGGGACGTGACAGGAAGCTTTTGAACAAAATCGGCCAAAGAGTACTAGTGCTTTAATGATGAACTTTTTCAGTTTTTTCGATTTCCTCAAAATTCGCTCCAACGATTTTGATTAAAATTCATAAATCAATTATTTTTTAGATGCTCTTTAAAATGTATATTCTCATTTTGCCATTGAAATCTTCTGAAAACTTTACTATTGTACTTCATAGGAAAGATAGGAGAAATGGTTGCTATGGTAACAAAATATAAATATTTTCCCATAGTATTATACATTTCACATCGTGAAATTCGAATGTACCGTACTGTTGGAAACTAAATATATAAATCTGGTGTGACAAGCACAGAACACAACTTTCTCTTGCCGAAGGGTAAAATAAAGTTGTGTGCTGTGCGACCAGTCACACCAGATTTTTAATTAAACAATTGTTATGTTGTCGCTATCTTATTGCTTTCTATCCATTCGGGTTTCGCCCTTGTTAAGCTTTTATTTTTTTAATAAGAAACTAATTTTTAAAATTTAGCAAATTTTAGATCTTTAATTGCTGCTTTAACAATCAAATAAATAGGAAATAGGACCGAAGATTCTTTCATTTATAATCATAAATAATAGACCAAATAAATCAAACTTCTTCCTTTTTTACAATTATACAAGAAATTTAAATTTTTCTTATTATTAACTCATCCTTTTTCTTCTTTCTTCCCATGTTCGGTTTGTTGTTCATCTAAGTACTAAAAGAGAGAAGATGTTATTTTATTTATATATAACTATATAAACGAAAAATGGTTTGAAACTTTGATCGTGGGTTTTTGATAGGATTACGAGTACGTCAAGTATTTATTTACTACGAATGAATTATTCATTTTCATGAAAGATAAATTGTAGAGTTACTCTTTTAAGCCTTTTCAATATTTTTTTTTTATATTGCACGCTTCTTGAAAATTTTATGTCATTTTTCGCTTACGAATAATTGATAAAAAAAAAAGAAAACATAATTATTTCGATGTCATTTTTTGACAAAATTTTTGCATTTATTAGTAATACAAAAAATGATATCACACAGAAATTTCGTCTAGTCTGTTAATGAAATTGAATTTTGAAACAAAAAAACAAACAAACATCTTGCGAGATAAGAAAGACTTTCATTTTTTTATTATATCTGCTTGGGGCTTGGAAAATAAATTATGAATCATCCACAGATTTAACCTATTTTTTAAAATATTTTCTTTTATTTTAATTAAAAAATTTGCACTAAATCAATGTTTGAACAAACACATTTCTTTATTACGTGCTCTAATAAAAAATTGTTAATTAATCTGATCCAGGAAATTTATCCATATTTATTACATTATCTCTAAATTCATTACCTTGATAGATAACGTCTATTCTCTCCCATATTCGTCTCAAATCACATGGGTGGGTGGAATAAAATTAATGTGTTATTCTTCTCTTAAATAGGAAAGATTTAATTTCGAGTTGAGATACTTATATTTCATTAATCATACAATTTTATAATTTAAATCAATTGAAACTTATTTATCCTTATATGGACGGTGTTATGCATAGAGGAACCAAGCGCCATTATGATCGAAATTCGAGTTAAGACCGCCAATTTGTAGGGAAAAGAGATCTACTTTTTATTTAAATCACAGCAATATTACTCTGTGCATTTTTTTTGTATAAAACAAGAAAATTATTGCCATTGGGTTTGTTTACAAGTGTGCAAATGAAATGCCCTTTATCTCAGATTTAGGTTAATGTCGCTTGGTTCCTTTATGCATAACATCGTCCATATTTGATATTATTGCACATTTTATTTCGTGGTCATTTTTATTTTCTCTTACCTGTATATATAGTAAGAAAGTATTGGATTCATGTCAAAAATTCGATGTAGAGATTTTGATGGATGTACAGTGAGCGCCACAATTAAGTCCCACCTATGCGTTTTCTACTTGTGATTATTTCATTGTTTTTAGAAAAGAAAATGAAAATCTTTATTGGAAATTTTTTAGGTTTGAACCATGAAAGTTTCCATCAAAAATATATAATATTTTTTTAAAAACAATGATATAATCACAATGATAGAAAACGCTTCGGTGGGACTTAATATTGTTCCTCACTGTACATGTATCTGTTACAAAAAATAATAAAAAAGACATTTTGTTCACAGACAGATCATTTTGCAAAAACCACTTTTTTGGAGTCAGGAGTCCCACCCATGCGTTTTCTACTTGTGATTATTTCATTGTTTTTTGAAAAGAAAATGAAAATCTTTATTGAAAATTTTCTAGGTTTGAACCATGAAAGTTTCCATTAAAAAATATATATTTTTTTAAAAACAATGAAATAATCACAAGTAGAAAACGCATGGGTGGGACTCCTGACTCCAAAAAAGTGGTTTTTGCAAAATGGTCTCTCTGTGAACAAAATATCTTAAGAACGAAAAGATAACGAGGCTAAAATTTTATATTTAAGTTAGATACTCCCCTGGGACGTAACACGAAGCTTTTTAACAAAATCGGTCAAATAGTACTAGTAATTTACTGAAGTACTTTTTCAGTTTTTTTCGATTTTCTCAAAATTCGCTCCAACTATTTTTTTTTTTTTTTTTTATTAAAATTCAAAAATGAATTATTTTATAGATGCTCTTTAAAATGTATATTATCATTTTTGCCCTTGAAATCTTATGAAGCCCACTTTACTCTTGTACTTCATAGGAAAAAAATAGGAGAAATAGTTGCCATGGTAACAAAATATAAATACTCTCGTATATTTATAAATTTTACGTCTTGAATTCAAATGTACCGTACTGTCGGAAACTAAATATTTGTCTACAAATCTGGTGTGACAAGAACAGATTACCCAGGGTAAACGAAAGTTATGTACTGTCCGACCAGTCACACCAGATTTTTTAAATTCAGAATAATACGAAAATCTCTCTATTTTTAAAATTAATTAATTCTAAAAAAAAAAAATTCTCTGCAATCTTAAAAGATTTAAGTAGGCGGTAATTGCATAAATTTTGCTACACTTTATTTTAAAATTCAAGGCTGTAAAATGGATGTACTTGTTAGCTTTTGGTTTATTAAAAAGGCCAAACTCTCTTCCATCCCCAACCTTCAGGACCCTCAACCCAACTGAACCAGTCCCTTGGATACTGTCGAGGGTCGTATTAAAGGGAGGCCATGCGGGTCTCTTGTTGGTGCGACCCTCCAAAGCTTTTGAGACCTGCTCTCCTCTCTCTCTCTCTCTCTCCTCATTCTCCCACCCTACAAATGACGTCACCTACACACACACATTATATGTGTGGACTTAGAGTCATCTATCTAATGGCTGCCTTCGGCTCTAATGCAGCTTCTTTTTTCTTTCTTCGAAAGAAAACACCATTGTCTTTGTTGTGATAGTGGGGCTAGTTACTATTCGTACCAAAATTTAGTCATATCTTTTATATCAGTTCTTTCTCTAGAGAAGAATCCATTCTCAAAGTCACTAACAACATTCTTGATAAAATTATTATAATTTATAATTGGTGAGGAGGCAGCCAGCAAAAATAAAAGGCTTCACAATTTATATATCACCATTTTGAAATGTTTTTTTGTACTGAATTATTTAATTTAAACGATTATGGAATGTTTTGCCTTGATAATTTTTTTAAAGAAATAGATGGAATACTGAAAATATAATACCTTGTACAGTGAGGGACAATATTAAGTCCCAGCCATGCGTTTTCTACTTGTGATTATTTCATTGTTTTTATAAAAGAAAATGAAAATCTTTATTGGTTTGAACCATGAAAGTTTCCATTAAAAAATACATATTTTTTTTTAAACAATGAAATAATCACAAGTAGAATACTCATGGGTGGGACTTAATATTGTCTCTCACTGTACAATATATATATTAATAAATAAGTGGAAAATCAAAATTTAAAAGATTTAAATTTCCCTCTCAAGACCCACGGACATTAAAATTTATTTAATATTAATCAGGAACCGACACTTGATGTTCCAAATGAATCGCTATTTTTTATATACAAATGTATTTGTACCATCTATTGCAATAGTATTGAGTAAAGTCCGGTAGTTAGGCAGCCCAAATGGCACACACCCACTAAACTTTTTTCTGATTAAAACATTGAGATAATTTTTATTTTGATTTATCTTGAAATTAATATTAAAAAGATAATGTGTATGGTTATTCTTTTGTTAAAAAGGGTCTATTGCTGTTTGAAAAAGGTATTTATCATACAGACAAGCTGCCATTTGGGCTGCCTAACTACCTGACTTTAGTCTTAATACTATTGCAATAGATGGTACTTTTCTATGGATCGCTAATTTTTTACTGATACATTGATAATTTCTCGTAAGTTATTGATTAGTTTTAATCATTTAAATGATATAGATATTGATATTAAATAAATTTTAATGACCATAGGGTCTGAATATGAGAGCGAAATTTTTCCGAATCGTCATTGAATATTTATTATGAATATTATTGAATTATATTATTTATAAACATTTATTACTGGCTGCCCGCCTTCTCTCTTTGCGATTTTCACAATTCTCTAAATTTCATTTTACCTATTGACTTGCGCTTAACACCTAGAAAACTTTTTTTTAATAAATTATGAAACTATATTTTTTCCTATAGGCAAGTATTTTTATACTATTTCTGTTACGAAAACTGACCAGCCCTTTTATAGCACCTTATTTTAGTATCCAAAGAATAAAAGTGATATATTACAAGTCAGGACTTCTCGTTATGCCAAAATGTAACTTTTACTTGACTTAAATCCAAATATAGAATTCTCTATTTCCTGTTTATAATACTTTATTACAAACACCTTTTAATTTTTCTCTATTAATATAATTTATATAATTTAATCTCCATAATCGAGATGAAATTTATCAGCCTTTCATTTCATTTATTAAGAGAGGGGAGAGAAGATGAAAAAAAAAAATTAAATTAAAAAGTATAATAAGGTATTTTTTTCTTCAAGTAGGCCATGCCTCTATTGAGACTTAATTTATGCCTTTATTAAACCCGCTTTTAATTCTTAGGACAATGTTAAAATATAATAATATCTTCAGAAAAAATAAAAAAAAAAGAAGTTTTAAGAGCAATTAACCAACTCGTGTTTCAGAGAGACTGAAAACCTGTCTGATTTAAAGAAAAAAACAAAACAAAATAATAAAAAAAGCTGGGGGGGGGGGGGGTTCATCTCTTGAAAAAACAATAGGAGGGCGAATTTTCCCATGAGAAGAGATAATTTTTTAATGAATCCACCACGCCTCATAAACCACAAGAATATCCATCGCCATTTTTAACCTACTGGGGGTAATTTTGTATTTTTTTTCAGTCAGAAAGAGAGAATAAATTATATTCATTTAAATCTTCCTACCTAAAAATTAAAATTAATCGTCTCTCATATTAAATATTCCTATCCACAAAACCAATAATTTGCGATAATTTTGAATTAATAAATATTATTAAGTGGTTAATTCACTTTAATGTTATGAAAACTCTTATGTTGTATTGACTACTTTTTTTTTACTTTAATAATAGGTATACTAAGAAAAATAATAATATTCTAAATTATTATTATATTCAATACAAAAAATTTAAAAAAATAATTTCAATCAACGTTTCGATTTTTTTTTCTTTTGTCTTCATCAGACAATTATCTTTCTTCGTTTTTTTGTTCTTTGAAGAAAATTTATAATTTTTTGGGTTTTAATTATCTCTATAAAATGATTTTTCTCATCTTATACCACGGTTATAAAATATTTTTTATCCTATCGATATTACAATTTCTATTTTAATCTCCTTATTTTTACGTTGAATTAATTTATGCATATTTTTGTTGAAATCCGATTTCAAGGACCTATCAAGTAATTAAATTACTTCATTTTTGATCGTTAATTAATAAAATAATACACAAAAAAGAACTATAAAAATAAATCTTCTGAACTTAAACGAGAAAGTAAAAATGACAATAATTAAAAATACTTTTTTCTCTTTTCTGCCTTCATTTTGATCCAGGGATTTTAATCAATAATCCTCTCAATATATTGAAATTATCAAATTAATAAGGATAAATTATATATTCAAGTATAATACAAAGAATTAAAATTACTACCTGTTTCTATTAAAAAAAAAAACAACCAGACAGCCCTTCGTGTTTGTCCTTTTATTTGCTTAAACCTTTGGAATTAAGCCACAAATGGATATATTCTCAACGAGAAAATAATCCCCCTGTTCATGGAAAAAACAGGGATTTTTTTATTAAATAGCAAGAATAAAATAGATATAAATAAGATCTTTAAGGGATGGTCTTTGACCAACGGATAAAATAAAAAATCTGATTTGACTGATCGCACAGCACACAACTTTTTCTTACCCTTAGGCAAGAAAAAGTTGTGTACTGTGCTTGTCACACCTTGTGTCGACATATGGACCGTTTATTTCGAGAGTGGTGTAAGTCCATTTTCTATTTTAAATATAAAATTTCAACTTCGTAGCTTAAAATCGAACAGAAACAGTCAGACCATGTCGAGAAAACAACTTTTTTGCATTCAGGGGACCTCAAAACGTGTATATCCATCAAAATCTTGACATCGAATTTTTGACATAAATCCAATTCTTTCTCTCTATAGTCTATATCAGGGGCGTATATAGAAATTTTTTTCGGGGGGGGGGGCCGAACTCAAAAATTTTTCTGAGGAAAATTTTTTTTTTAAGAAACTATACTTTTTTTCACACGAAATTTTTTGAGGAACATTTTTTTCTATTGCGGAACCAAAGTTGTCCATCCTGCGGAAAAATTTGTTGCGCTGATGTCTGTATATCCCTATATACGTATATGTGTTTGGGAAATTTCGGGGGGGGGGGCCCCTCGGCCCCCCCTAAATACGCCCCTGGTCTATATATTAATATTAACATATAGAGAGGTAAGAGAAAGTAAAAAAAGATCTTCATTTATATTCTTTTCTAATTAGAGGACATTAATTATCATTTGTTTAAACAGATAAGGACATTATAAAAAGCTATTGCATTGTTTATATGCCAATAGAGAGGTTCATTTGAACTATTCATTTACTCTAGAGTTTTTCGATTGTTGACAATTTTTTATTTACATATAAACCCTGCTTTTTACCTTTTACTATATTTATATTTTAGCGGTTTTCCAAAACCATTTAGTTTAACCATTGTTTTTGAAACAGGCCTATTAATTTGCTTCTTAAACGATTTAAATAATTTTATATCCATTACCTGGTATAAATAAAATTTTCAAGATGGTATATATCTTCTATCCTAACTCTATCTACTTTTTTAACTTTCTCTAAAACTGACTTGATATCTATTAACTTTAAGCTCTTGGATAATTTGATTAAATCACTATTTCATTTTTTACCGCAGCGCAGTAAAATGAAGTGATAGGAAAAACTAAATGGTGAAATCTTTAGCTGAAAAACCATCCTTTCTAACCGTATATTCAACATAATTATACCTCTTAAGTCAGAAGAGTTATTCAAACCGCCAAACTTTTTCGTGCATGCCTCCCTGCCTGGCCACTATAGACATATGCGTTGTAAGACGTTGTGTCGTCAAAACGTTACCATTCGGTCGTTGGTGAATATATTTTTCTTTTATTATTTCCGATTGATGAAATTCAAAAGAAAAATCACTTAAGTCTTACTTGCTTTCCAATAGTTTACGTTTTCTGTGTTTTTTGATAAGAACTTAAGCAGTTCTGTGCTTTTAGTTTTTTTATGTAAGAGATCTCGGAGAAGTTTCTTTAAGGGGACAATCTATGGAGGAAAAAAGTGTTCTATTTAGGGGTGAATTAGATTAGATTATTTCTACCATATGAAGAATATACTGATAATTGAATTGCGCCTTTTCTCTTGTTTATAATGTAACCTACTATTTACTAAATATTTTTTTTCGTTTATAAAGTAAAATTTTAATTAGAATTAAGTTTTTTAAATGTCCTATTATTAAGTGAATGCAACTGTTATTTATTTTTTTATTAAAAAAAAAAAATGTTTTTTTTTTCATAAACGAAGGGCTTATTTCTCGTTGAGAATCAGCCCTATTTGTGGCTTAATTACAGGATTGTACGCAAACAAAGGGACAAGAGCAGCGACACGTAGGGCTCTTTTCGTGGCCACTGATCACGACAACCCTACAAAATAAAAAATAAATAGCAAATTATTATATCCTCAAGTTGCATTCTATTAGCACGTCTTTTGGATATTTATTTATTTGAAAAACAAAAACAAAGATCGGAGTAATGATTTTAATAATTAATTTGTCACTAACGTTTGCTAGTGATTAATCGTCAAACCTAAATGAATCAAATGCATTTCCTCCGAAACATGCATCAGAGCTGATACATATTGCATTGGACCCAAATGCACATGGCTACTATATTATGCCCTGCTAGTTGACTTTGATCCAGTAAATTCGCCATTGAATACCAAATTAGAGGATAATCGGGATCAATACTGAAAGTGAGAGAACCTATCCTGAGTGGCGACCTATTATTTATTTAACCTACTCATTAGTATCTTTTGAAAATTCAATTAAATCGACTGGTAATTTCAATTTATGGTGGACCCATTTAAAAAGAGAGAGTGTATGTATATATGTATGTGTGGGGGTGGGACCCATTAGAGAGTGGTGGGGTGAAAACGTGTAAATAAATAACGACCAGCCAGTCTGGCTAACGTGTGAAAAATTACTGATTTTTCGCCTATCGCCCCATCGAAATGCTCTAACTCCATTAGCATTAAACATTCAAAACGACGCAGTCAATGCATCAGGGATGGCATCCCTTCCCAAAGGGGTGAAAAACCTTGTGATAATACATCCATACAATTTATGCTCTTGTTTCGCTTTTAATTTTTTTTTTTTCGTAGGGTCGTGGGGCTGTGGAGGCGGATATTTTAATTTATTAATTTATCAGTCATATTAAAAAAAAAGTAATTAATTTTCTATAATAATAGAAACATTTCTATTATCATTAGATAATGTTAAAGCAAATATTTTATCTATTTTTTTTTTAGCTATAATAAGCCAGTATATTAATATTAGAATAATATTATTCTAAAATATTTCTAATCAATTTCAAGTTGATTTTAATTCATGGCTAATGTTTCAGTCTTGAAGTTTGGACCAACATCAGAGCTGCCATAAAAGCTTTGATATTAGGAATATACGCAAATTAAAAAATCTGGTGTGACAGCACGCAACTTTCTCTTACCTTCGGTAATCGAAAGTTGTGTTCTGTGCTTGTCACACCAGATTTTTTGTGTCGACATATATTTAGTTTCCGCCGATATATTAGAATTCAGATGTAAAATTTATAAGTATGGGAAAATATTTATATTTTGTTACCATAAGTTTGTTAGATTTCAATGGCAAAATGAGAATATACATTTTAAAAAGCATCTAAAAAATAATTGATTTATGAATTTAAAAAAAAAAATATCTTTTGAATTTTGAGAAAATCAAAAAAAAAAAAAAAAAAACTGAAAAACTACATCAGTAAAGTACTAGTACTTTTTGGCCGATTTTGATTAAAAGCTTATTTTCACGCTCCAGGGGGATACCTAACTTAAATATAAAATTTCAACCTCCTAGCTCAATTCCTTCATGCTTAAAATTATACACACACAAACCTACCCACCCACAGACAGATCATGTAGCGAAAACCACTTTTTTGGATTCAGGAGACCTCAAAACGTGTATATCCATCAAAATCTCGACATCGAATTTTTGACATGAAACCAATACTTTCTCTCTATATATATTAACATATATAGAGGTAAGAGAAAGTAAAAATGATTGAATGGATGTCCTTTTTGGTTTGGGTAAATGCCTATATGACGCAGTCTTATCGAATATTGATGTCCTAAACCTCGGAACCGAAACGTTAACCGTGGTATAAAATCTATAAAGAAATTAAATACTTATAGGCCTACTACTTTTTTCTTTCTGAAATTTCCATTCACCTTTTTTATATACCTTTAAATTGTCTCTTAATTCTCTTTTAATTAATTAATATTAATTTAATTATTTGTATAAATGGCAACCGAGGGACGTTCCACATTCTGTTTTTATCGTGGCCACCCAACCGAGTTTCCGCAGTGCTTGACATTGCTTCAGAGATCTTGCGGGCTACTCATTTAATAATTTCGAAGACGACAAACATCTTAAACCTAGCCTAACTCTCGCTCAATGATGCTGTGAAGATCTTTTTTTTTTTTTTAAGACGGGGTCAAGAATATTTATTTATATTTTGCATTTCTGCAAACGTTTTATTCTAAAACCTACTATGTAAACATATTTATTTCTAAAAACAAACACAGAAATTAGTGTTTGATTGTTGTAAGATAGGCAAATGACCAACTTCTTTTTGGATTTTGATATACAGCTGAGAAATAATTAATAAAAAATCTCTTAAGCTGTTTGCTATTTGGGATGCCTACCTTCGAGCAAGCAAATGCTAGCTGGTCCTTTTACAACCCAGTATTGATAAAAACAAAAAGCATTTGGGGTCTTAGAACATGATTTGGTGGAGGCTATTTGCTCCTTCTTTTTCTAAAGTTGCCACCTTTTTTTTTCGTTGTTCTTTTCTTCCCGTATAAAAATGATTAAAAATGATCAGGGATCCACACGCCCGCAGCAGGTCTGCATACTGAACCTTGAGGGACACATAGGGATACACACGTTCACACCAGGGACACACATTTTTCTTCTGGTCACTTTCGATCTATTGTGTATGTCCCTGGTGGGGGGGTGGGCGTGTATATCCCTGCGTGTCCCTAAAGGTTCATTATGCAGACCTGCTGCGGGCGTGTGGATCCCTCGATCATTTTTTCTCGGGTTTTATTAAAAATAATTTTAAAATTTACATAATTAAAAAAAATGAATGATTTATTCATCTCCATATTAAACCTTGAAAGTGATTTTATTAAATGAAATCACTTCTTCCTCCACCCCGATTTTTCCTTCTTTGTTAGGATTTGTAAATAAATAAAATTTCTTAATATATCCCAATGAATTATGGCTATGCCAGTTTTCTATTCATTTGTAAAGCTCGTAATCCTCTCCTTTTATGTAAAAGGTAAATTTTTATTTCTTCTAATTAGTCATAATAGAACATACTGTTACCTTTTGGTACTAACTTGTGGCCAGATTAATTTATTACTATATTGTTCTTTCGTAGATATCCTGTTTGAACAGGTCAAATAATTCTTATTTAAAAAAAATATAATTTTCTTCAGACACATACATAATTCAATTCTACATAGAAATTAGAGGATTGACTTTAGGATTTACATTATTTATTTAAATTTTTTTTTTTTTTTTGAATTTAAACAAAAGTAATACCGTGGTCTGTTTATTATTATTATTATTATTATTTGTAATTGATTCCATTGATCCAATGGTCGGTCCAGTGCACTCTTTTTCTGTGATGATTCAAGGAAAATGGAGGCGAGGACGCCATCGCCATGGCTTTATTGAATCTCTGGGAAACACGGTCTGAATAATGGAATACTGGGTTGATAAGAAGCACCCACCCCCGGTAGCCGACAACCCCTTCACCACCAGAACCACCGAAACCACCCCCAGGGGGTGGCCACGAAATAGATGGGCTCTGGGGCGTCGTTACGCATTTCCGCCAACCCCGGTGAGGGATCTTGATGAACATTTATGATTTGGAAATCTCTTAATCACTTTCTTATCCGGGATTCGATTGATTGAATTGAACAAAAAACGAGACTAAAAACGCATTAACAATTTTGATTATAATTAAAGATAATTTAAAATTTCTTTAAACTGTCTTGAAATTTAATTATTTATGTAGATAGCTTAGACGTTATTTCATTGCGCCGTATATGTCTACCCGTTTATTTATCAATCTATAAAATTTTCAAACTTCAAATCTTCTGCCTATTTAAATAACGTCTATCCCTTTTTACTTTCTCCTATAGTAGGCCTATATAAAGTGAAAGTATTGTAATCGTCAAAAAATTCGACTTCGAGATTTTGATGATTCTCCATGTTTTAGACCTCCCTAAGTCCAAAAAATCCATTTTGGGCATTATGTTTGTGTGTCCGTGCGTATGTCTGTGTGTGTGTGTGTGTGAACACGATTGCTAAAAAAGCAAGCAGCCAGATGAATCAAATTTGGTATATACTTCTCACTAAAATTGAAGATTTCTATCAACTTTTGGAGTAAATTCGTCACTTAGAAGTAGTACTTTACCTAAAAAGTTTTTTCAAAAATTTTGAAATTAACAATTTTTTTGTCATATTATGATAAATTACTCTATTTTAAAAAGTTTTTATTTTTTGACATTTTTTCGAAAACTGAATAGATTTTGAAATAATCAACGCAGAAAAAGCCATTTTTCGTTAATTTTGAAAAAAATCAAAACAAAATCATACAGATGTCATTAAAAAACATGTAAATATAAACAAATGAATTTGTGAAACAAAAAGTTAATAGAAATCTACACTTTTACTGTAAGAGAGGTATATACCAAATTTCATTTTCTCTTTGTCCCTTCGAAACCAACTTATAACAATATTTATTTGAAATTTAATTATTTATGAAGACGTTATTTCATTGTGCCGTATATGACTTGTATATGTCTCCCCGTTTATTTATCATATATAAAAAATCTATAAAATTTTCAAACAAATTCTCTTCTGCCTATTCATATGACGTCACTTGTTTCTATTCTTCTTTATTAATTTCTCTTTGTCTATTCGAAACCAACTTATAACAATATTTATTTAAAATTGAATTATTTATGAAGAGAGTTTAGACGCCATTTCATTGCACCGAATAGGATTAGTATTGGTTTCCCCGTTTAACATATAAAATATTTTCTAAATTACAAAAATTGACTTCAATTGTTTGTGTTCCTTTATATTAATTCCCCTTTGTCCTTTCTAAATCGATTTATAAAAATATTTTAATTGAAAAATCTAAAATACTTTTATTAACAACTCTTTTAGAGCAGTACTTCTTAAACTTTTTGAAGTCGCGGACCCCTATTCAATGTCTCACAGCCCCCCTATTTTTTTTATTAATTCAGATTGGTTAAAAAACAATTTGTAATTTTGAATTTCGTATACGCTTACTAGTCAATGCATGCATTTAGTAAAAGCGTAAAAAAAAACACGGTTATTGTTTTGATTAATGAGCGAGTTGTTACATTTGGGACTCTTCGCGGCCCCCCTGTGGGTAATCCATGACCCCCTAGAGGGCCGCGGCCCACTACTTAAAGATGCCCAGTTAGAGAGGACGGTTTTTCACTCCTCTCTTCAAGACAATAATTATTCCTAATATACTCATAGCTATAGTGTTTTTACTTTCTCTTACCTCTATATGTTAATATATATAGAGAGAAAGTATTGGATTCATGTCAAAAAATTCGATGTCGAGATTTTGATGGATATACACGTTTTGACGTCCCCTCATTTCAAAAAAGTGGTTTTCGCGACATGGTCTGTCTGTCTGTCTGTCGTGTCTGTGTTCGATTTTAAGCATGAAGGAATTGAGCTGAAATTTTATATTTAAGTTAGACACCTCCCTGGAGAGTTAAAATAAGCTCATAGGCGCCGGAACTGGGGGGGGCAAGGGTACATTGCCCCCCCCCCCCCGGCATCCCTTAGGAGGGGGAAGAGGGAGGGCAATATGTCTTCTTTTATTTCATTTATTTTTAAAAATGATATATTTTTACTTTTGAAAAATAAAATCTTCTAAATTAAAAAAAATATTAAAAGAGTAAGAAATTCATTTTTTTCCAAATTTTTCCAAAAATTTTTGATAAAATCACTAGCAAATTTTTTTAAATTTTAATTTGTGATTTTATTTAAAATTTTAAAAGTTTTAAAGTAGATTTGTTTTTATTTTATACTATTTGAACATATTACATTTTTTTAATTTTCTAAAAAAAATTTTTTGTCCCTCCCTGATTCAAATTCGTTCCGGCGCCTCTGAATAAGCTTGTAAACAAAATTGGCCAAAAAGTACTAATACTTTACTGATGTACTTTTTCACTTTTTTCCGATTTTCTCAAAATTCGCTCTAACGATTTTGATTAAAATTCAAAAATCAATTATTTTTTAAATACTATTTCAAATGTACCATTAAAATCTGGTCACACAACTTTCGAATACCGAAGGTAAGAGAAAGTTGTGTGCTGTGCGATCAGTCACACCAGATTTTTAATTAATATTAAGAAATAAAATATTTATATTCTTTTAATTAAGTAAATGAATAAAAAAAAAATTTCTTTCACACAATTCCTCATTTATATATAGATTCTTTTAAATTGAATTAAATATCCTATAAAAAATAGTTTTTCTTTTAGTTAGTTTTATTTAACCAGAAAAACAGCAATATTATCTGCCTCGAATGCAATCTTATTATTATTTTCTTTTTTTTTTTCGTGTGTAGCTGCCGGCGTTTTTCGCACCGTCGATGTCATCTTCGTCCCCAAAATGGGAAGGGCAAGAGATGTAGAGTGGAAGGAGGGGGAAGTTTTCTAAACGAGCAAAGTTTCAAATTACACAAAGTAGAGAAGTAGAGGGTGAGGCTGAAGGGACACTTCCCTTTTTTTCTTCCCTCTCCATCTCTCTGCCTTCTTCTTCTCGCTCTTTTCACTTGGTTATTAATTAAACCGTTCCATTAAAAAAAAAAAAAAAAAGATGAGGATTCCTTGCTTATTAACAACAAAAGAAAAAGATCCTCACTAACTTATATTCCTTTGTCTGTGTGTTTGAAGTCATTTGAAATTGAAAATTATGCGTCGCGTGTTCGGAAACGTGCTAATGTCAAAGGGAATTTGAAAATTTGAATATCACGCTCGATGATTGGGGGAAGGAGGTGGGGCAAACCAACAAATTACAATTAATCAATTATCATATATAATAGGTCATTAGCTTCGGTTATAATTTCAAAAATTTTTCTTTAATATGATGGTTGAATTAAAAAAAATAAAATTATCATATTAAATTATAAAGCTTTAAATTAACAATTCAAACAATTTTTTTTTTATTTCTTAAATATACCTCTATCTGTTCATTAAATTTTTTTTTTTTAATTTTATAAAGAAATGAAATTTTTTTTAGCTAATTTAATTTATACAAGTAATTTGTAGGCATTGGGTCATAGCACAAGAGATATCCGCCTCTTGTGCTAGAGGTCAGAGGTTCGCATGCCGCCTCATTCGACAAAAATTTATTTCAATATAAATTGAAATAAATAGAGACTGTATCTAAATGGCCTCCGATGCCAAAAAAAAAAACCTTAAGCTTAAATAAATTTAAAAAAAAAGTAATTTGCAAAATATTAAAAAATCTCTTTATTCTTTGAAAATTAATGCATCTTTTTATGAGCGAAATTATTTTATTTCACCCAGGAATATTTTAAATTGTCCTATGTCAGGTTGTAAATGGGTTCACAAATAATTTCTTTTGAACCCCATTACTAAAACAAACATACAAGAAACTTAATGAAATTTTTCGTCTTTAATTTGAACTTTTAATTATTGCACTTTGTACTATGCCCTGGGCATGATTACAGAAATAAAAGTTTCGCTTCTTGATACAGGGTTTAAATGTTCGCTTCCAGTCCTGACAAAAATTTATTCAAATAATTTGGCCCTCTGGGCTAGGTTGCTAGTTGGTAGCGTGCTAACCTTCTATACCGAGGGTCGCGAGTTCGGATCCCAGGCACTCCGATGCTTCCTCCATCTTAAATAGAAATGCCTGGACCTCCAATAGGTATTATCATAAATAACGGTTATCGTCAAAGTCTTATATGGCCTAAGTTGCAGAAAAGACTATGTATGTGTGTGTGTGTGTGTGTGTGTGTGTGTGTGTGTGTGTGTGTGTGTGTGTGTGTGTGTGTGTGGGGGAGTGTGCCCACAGTGTGAGTGGGAAAAAGTGTTTAAAAAAAAAAAAATCTGGTGTGACTGGCTCATAGCACACAACTTTCTCTTACCTTCGGTAATCGAAAGTTGTGTTCTGTGTTTGTCACACCAGATTTTTTGTGTCGACATGTATTTAGTTTCCAACAGTAGGGTACATTCGATTTTCAAGATGTAAAATTTACAAGTATGGGAAAATATTTATATTTTGTTACCATGGCAACCATTTCTCCTATCTTTTCTATGTAGTACAGGAGTAAAGTGGTCTTCATAAGATTTCAATCACAAAATAAGAATATACATTTTAAAGAGAATGTAAAAAATAATTGATTTTTGAATTTAAAAAAAAATCTTTGCAGCAAATTTAGAGAAAATCGAAAAAAACTGAAAAAGTGCATCAGTAAAGTACTAGTACTCTTTGGTCGATTTTGTTAAAAGGCTTCGTGTCACGTCCCAGGAGGTGCCTAACTTAAATATAAAATTTCAACCTCCTAGCTCTTACCGTTCTTGAGATATTTTGTTCACACACACACACCCACACACGCACAGAGAGAGAGAAGAGAGACAGACCATGTCGCGAAAACCACTTTTTTGGATTCAGGGGACCTCAAAACGTGAAGATCCATCAAAATCTCGACATCGAATTTTTGACATGAATCCAATACTTTCTCTCTCTATATATATTAACATATATATAGAGGTAAGAGAAAAAAAAATTATATGTAAAAAAAACACTTACAAATTTTTTCTTATATTTCATCTAGAACTTCTACAATTATTTTTCGAATTCGAGGATAAATTTTTAAATAGGTTCTTTTTATAAAAATTTTATATGTACCATGTATAGGTCTACTCATAAAGAGTCGGCCCTCTCGCTTTTTTTTCAAATTTCTTAGAAAATTTTTTTTGGAAATCGCCCGTCTTCTGGTTTCACTAAAAGCATAAATATTTTCTCATTTAATATACAATAGTATCGTTTTATATTGTAATAATAATAACAAAAGTTGATGAATTTTGTCAAAAAATAGGTTGATATTTTAATATTTGATTACTTGTGAAATTTTCACCAAATCACTCTTCCACTCACACAAAGACTACCAACAGCTGCTTATGTTTATTAATTTTTTCTCTATTATAATTATCATTTTTTTTTTTTTAAACATTAATTTTGATTTAATGCCAAATTAACTTTAATAACTTAATTACAGGAAAACATACTCCCAATATTTCTAAAAAGATTTTTAAATAAATACTCGAAATTTTTTTCTTTCAAGGATTTTTTTCGATCTATGAGATTGAAAAAGAGACTAAGACATTTGGGTTGCCTAATTTCCAGTCACAATTTTTTTATGTATATCTACATAGAATATTGCCAATAACTCTATGAATAAATATGTTTTTTCCAGAGGATAGATAAACTTATTTATTTAATCTTAATAAAACTGTCAATATATATTTAGAATGTAAATATTTCTCTCGATCCAATTTTAGTTATTTCATCCTTGAATATTTTTGTTCCGTCATTTCTCTCAATGTCATTAAAAAAAAAAAAAAAAAATACTCATAGAGACTAACTTATTTTCTTACAAATAGGTCATTGAAATTGTTAAAAAATTATTGTATTTGCTAATCAGATTTATAATTAATAGCCCATCTGCTCTTTTCCAAAGGTCTCTTTTTGTTTATAAAAATAATAATAAGCCCACCTAAAAATAGGCGACCTGCTGTTGGATATAAATACTGAGCACGTGCTGCTACTTGTTGCTGGCCACGTGCACAGGTGTGTGCCGGTGACAGTCCCACCCCCACTGCTACCAACTCAAAATCACAATAGGGGGAGGGGGTTGTTTGGTTTATAAACACAACAAAAACAACTCATTTGGATCGTTTCCAAAATTCTTTACTTGTCTCTATGGTATAATTAAATATTTTTTTATGTAATATTATTGAATTAGTTAAATAAAACTTGTTTATTTTGTTATTTATATTTTCACCCTATTTGTTGTTTTGAAATAATTTTTGGTGAGATTAGTAAAAGCTAATATTTCGAACTCAAATTATTTTTATTTTGTGTTTAATTCTAAATATTTACATAAATACATTTCCAATTCAAACACATCAACTGGCCGCCAATGACGAGAGCAAAAAAAAATACTCTAATTGGTTGCCTATCAACAGGCGTGATTGAAATTTTTATAAATTCAAATAATAACAATCAGTGCATAGAGGCGTACCGAGGGGGGGGAGCGGTCCGCCCCAGGCTCCGAGCCGACATAGGCCCCCAAATAATTGTCTTTGAGAGGGCTCGGGCCCTCAGGGCTCAAATAAAAACCGAAAATTTAGATTTTAAAAAATTTTATAAAATTTGTCTGTGAAAGGGCCCGGGGGCTCTCGGGGTTCAGGGATATACGGTATTTTAAAAATATTTTTGTCTATGGAGGAGGGAGATATTTAAAAATGAGTTTGCCCCCCCCCCCCGAAAAAATTCAATATACACATATGGTACAAAATGTTCTGTATATAGGCCCCCGCTTCTAGTGATGCCCCAAGTTCTCGGTACGCCCTGTCTGTGCGTGTAACGCCTTCCGGCAGCCATAGGTATATTTATTTAAAAAAAAAAAATGTAATAATTTCAAACCCCTAAATGGCCTCAGTAGTAGGCAAGGGCGGATCCAGAGGTCTCGGGGGGGGGGGGGGGGGGATCTGGTGTGACTCGTCGCACATCACACAATTTTTTCTTAATTTCGGTAATTTTAAGGCGCGTTCTGTACTTGTTTGCCAGAATATAAATACTAATCAAATTTTTAAGAATTAATTTTTAAAATTTTACATTAAAAATAAATTTTTTTTTCCGAAAAAAGTATTTTTTTCAAATCCCGGGGGGGGGGAATTACCCCCTTCCCCCTCCCTTGTATCCGCCCTTGGTAGTAGGACAAAAATAAAAAAATACTAGCAAATTTTTTCTCTAATCCATTCCCACTCCCCTTATCTGTTTTAATATTAAATTTTCCATTTAATTTTTTGCTTGGCAAAATAGTTAAAATAAAAATTATTCATTTTTACTTTCTCTTACCTATTTATTTTCCAATAATAAATAAATAATGATTGATTTATACGAGCATTTACTAATTTCTTTTTTTTTTTCTTTGTTTCAGGTGAGTGTTAATGATCATCCTTCTTTTCTTCTGGTTATCGAATCCTTTTCGTAAGTAAAAAAAAAAAAAAATGTTTTCATAGGATATATATATTTCTGTTTTATTTAATTTCAAACCTTTCGTGCAAACTGTTCCTCTCTCGCCTTTAAAGCTCGAAAAATAATATAAAATTCAAATATTCTCTCTTTAGACATACATTTCATAAACTGACTTATTAAGCAAAACCCTTTTAGGGTTTAGGATGTAATTTTTCACATTCGGGGGCTTTTCTCCCCCTCCCAAAAATCTATTGTCTATAAATGTTGTTTCTTGATGGCTGGATATTATAATATGAGGATGTCGTATATGACCAAGGCTAAAAAATATTTTATTTTTTTCTCCTTGCCTCCTCATATTCTTTATAAATGTGTTTGTGTTGAAAATTATATTATTATTTATTTGATTTATGAACGAGTTTATCAAAACATGAACAGGAAAATTACTACCAGTTCATGTAGTGATAATATACTGATAATTTGTTAAAAATTACAATTTGATCAACTTATGAATTATGTTTAAATAAAAGTAATTGAAGTAGGTATATTTAAATTTCATTTCTACCGTTTAAAAACATTATTAACCTTAATATTGACTTCTTAGGTAATAAATCTTTGCTAATTAGGCAAGAAAAGTCACTAAAGGTCAATAAATGTCAAAAGGAACACCGAATGTTTTTTGTATAACTTTCAACCTTTTATAAGTAAAATAAAAAAAAATACTTTTAAATAATTATTTTCTCCTTATAAGCATTAAATGGTCCTTTGAATTTGGTAATTTCATTTGATCAATTAAGCTTTTTTTTCGATAAGAGAAAAATAAAGAAATTTAATTTAAAAGTTTAATAGAATTGAATTTTTTTTTTTTTTTTTTTCACAAACATAAATCAAAATTTAAGGAATGTTGAATTTTCTTGTTTCTATTCCTGGGTTCAATTTCTAATTGTTTGTATCAAATGGATTTGCAATACTTTTACTTTCTCTTATCTCTATATATGTTAATATATAGAGAGAAGTATTGGATTCATGTCAAAAATTCGATGTCGAGATTTTGACAGATATACACGTTTTGAGGTCCCCTGAAACCAAAAAAGTGGTTTTCGCGACATGGTCTGTGTCTGACTGAATTGAGCTAGGAGGTTGAAATTTTATATTTAAGTTAAGCACCCCCCTAGGGCGTCAAAATAAGCTTTTAAATAAAATCGGTCAAAAAGTACTAGTACTTTACTGATGTACTTTTTCAGTTTTTTTTTTCGATTTTCTTAAAATTCACTCCAACGATTTTGATTAAAATTGAAAAATCAATTATTTTTTAGACGCTCTTTAAAATGTATATTCTCATTTTGTGATTGAAATCTTCTGAAGACCACTTTACTCTTGTATTTCATAGGAAAGATAGGAGAAATGGTTGCTCTGGTAACAGAATATAAATATTTTCCCATACTTATAAATTTTACATCTGGACTCAAATGTACCGTACTGTCGGAAACTAAAATGTCGACACAAAAAATCTGGTGTGACAAGCACAGAACACAACTTTCGATTACCGAAAGTAAGAGAAAGTTGTGTGCTGTGCGCCAGTCACACCAGATTTTTTTTGAATTCTTTAAAACAAAGGCTATATTTCACGAGGGTAAAAATTACCTTAGTTCAAAAATTTAACTTTTCGATTCTAAAATTTTTATAAAACAACCTCCCCCCCCCCCCCTCTTCCTAAATTTTATTTTTATTTTCCATTTGCATATAAGTGAAGGGGTTTGTTGTTTTCTTTTTAAGAAATTTATAAATATCATTCCAACATAAAGCAATAAGTCAAAATGATATCTCTAATCTTGTACAAATTTAAATTCAGTTACCTATCTCGTTTTACAGGATGATGATTCCAGATAATTATTAATGTTTATGAATGACTTTGAATTTTGAAAGTGGTAAAGGCCTTAGCTTGTTTTGTTAACATTTTTTCAATGTAATATATTAATCACTAATAATCCCTTTTAACTTTTGACGAAATATAATTTCCTCATCTGTTTACATTCAACATGTTTTTTTAAATTTTAATATATTCATATTAATTTTTTTTTTTTTACTTAAGAAATTTACCAAAAACATAGATTTAATTTATACCCGTGAATACATTAAACTTAATCTATTAATTAAGAAATATCTTGGTTTTGGAGGATTCTTTGAATTGTTGAAAATGTATTTATTCAAAAATAAAGTTGTCACTTACCTATCGAATGTTCTCTTTTTTTTTTCTTTTATTGTATTTGAGTTTTTGCATTTTGCAAGGTAGATAACCCATATGACTAACTCTTAAATGAATTACTCCAGGGCTCATATTGTTAAATTTCTTTAGAATCAACGCGGTTTTTTGGAACGATTATTCAAAAAGACCATAAAGGAATTGTCCATAGACATCCTTACTTTAGCGAGCATCTCGTCTATTTGCTATTTTTAAATCATCTGAGATCTTTCTGCCACTTTCCAAGCCTATGAGTAGGAAAAAAATTTTTTATTCAAATTTTGATTTGTTAATAGGATCGATATAGATGAGTTATTTTTGTTTTATTTTAATTTTCTTAAAATGTTATTCAAATCATAAATACTCATAAATTAAAAAATATTCGTAGACTAGTCACGTAAATTCTTCCCATATGTGGTTTTAAAAATCTCAATCCAATGATATTAAATTAAATTTAATTAAATTACTCCATAAAATAAATTTTATTATCACTTTCACTTGACATTCTCAACTCTAAAAGAATCTAAAATTCTTGATTTATTGTTTTTTATTTTGTTCTTTTTAATAGATATCTATTTACCTTCCCCATTCTTCTAAATGTACAATAAATAATTTTAAAATTGTCGAATATTTGTTCAAATATTGATCTTCACTCACTGTTCAATAGATCTTAACGATGTGCCAATATTTAATTTAGCTCTAACCCATTTTAAATGACAAATATTACGTTTATTTCCTTTATGCATCGAAATGGCGCTATGGTGGGGGGGTTTAATTTCAATCATTTGGGACACTTTCAGTTAAATCACATCTGATTGGATTTTAATTTTTTTTTTATTTCGCCACTTTCTGTTTTATAACACCCACCACCTGTCTAATTAAGTAATTTGATAAATAAATAATTTTCGATTAAAAAAAATTATTTATTTTTATTTTTTTTTTAAATATTGAAATAAATGTATACCTCGTTAGCTCATCCCCTTCACTCCCCGGTACATTTAGTAACTGTAAAGGCGCAATCATCAATCACATTTGCTCTAATTACACAAATCACCAATGACATGCATTCCCAGCCCTTCTGCCCTCACCATTCTGCAACATTATACATATACATAATATATACATAAATATCTCTGTCTACGCACTTCTTTTTTTTCATCACCAATAATCTATTCTCATATATATTTTCACCTCATCTTTCAAATAATTTTACTAATATTTACAATTTTCACCAAATTCTTAATTTTCCAATATTTACAATTTTATCCAAATTTAATTTTACTAATATTTACAATTTTACAATCCAAATTGATTTTACAAATATTTACAATTTTACAATCCAAATTTTTAATTTTACTAATATTTAGAAAAAGAAATTTAGATACCCATAGTATTGACCTTTAGCTCTCTACCTGAATGATGAAATAAATATTTTTATTTAATGAAAATTCCTCCAGATTTACACTACCTTTTACCTCCCATTTACCATCGATCACCTGTTAACTAATCTCTACTCTCTATTCTCAAATGACCTCATTCACTATTTTTACATATAATACTAAGTACATTATTATTTTTTATTATACTAATCCTTAACCACTTAGAAACCGACATCATACTAACCCTTATTTTCACCTTTTCTACCCTCACTTTTCTCTCTTTTTCCTCAGCATTCGCGAAGTGCAGCCAAACGAAAAGAAACTTTCTTATCTATTTTAATGTTTCATCATACTATAAATTAATATTGTTTTCGAAGAAGCAGTCGAAATTTTGTATTTCATGGTTATGAATTTTATTTGATCTTTTCAAACTCTACATCATTAGTAGAGACCGGATTTTAAGCAAAATGCTTATTGCTCAATTTTATAAGCAACCATTAGATATTTAATTTCTATACGAATTAGGAAAAACTAAGTGCATTGAGATTGCATTTTTTATGCTTTTTTGCTTTTTTTGAGTTTTCATGCTTTTTTCCCTTTCGTGCTTATTTGACCTTATTTTACGAATATTTATAATTTTTTTTTTTTTTTTTTATTAAAAAACTTTTTTCCCATTCACACACGCATACACTAGGGACGTATATAAGGGGGAGGGCCCCCCCAAAAAAAAAAATTATAGCATTGTAAAAAAAGATTTTTCCGCAGGGTGAAAAAATTTGGTTCCGCAAAAACAAAATTTTTCGCAGGGCGGGGCGGAATAAATTTAGTTTCTTTAAAAAAAAAATTTGTATACGCCATTGGTATGAGTAAAAATTGCTTATAAGATGCTTTTTTCAACTTTTATGCTTATTTAACAACTTTTTATTCAAGTTTTTTATGCTTTTTTAAGCACTTTTTTTCCATTTTTTTATGCTTTTTTGTCCGGTCTCTAATCATTAGATATGAGAAATTATTTCAATTGCATAATTTTATTATTTTCTCTTTAGGTAATAGGTTTAGTTTGTAAAGTTTTTGAGTTGAAGACTTCCTGAGTGTAAAACTCAGGATTTCCAACCGTTTTAAGTCATATAACGTACCTAAATGCGCCATAACCCGTCCTCATTATCGGAATGATAGTTTTTAATTTTATCCTATCCAAAAAAGGATTTTTTTCTTCTGATTCTTCAGATTAGAAAGAGAGTTTAAATTTTCACTCACCTGATTAAAATTCCAAACAAATCTTAACTAAAATTTTGTTTATATTCAAAATTCAAAGATTTTAATCAGAGAAATTTTCTCATAATGCAATCTTAATTGTTTTTATATTATAATAAAAACAGCCCATCTGCCTTTTTGCATGTAGATAAATCTATTGTTTTGCAATCTGGCGAATTTTGGTCTCCACCCAAATTCATAAAATTTATTTACTTCACATCCATATTAATGTTTTTTATTTTATTCTGCTAGAAATGGTTTGAAATGTAAATAAATAAATTTTATTTTACTAAAAATCTACTTTGCTTTTTAATAATAAAATTAATTACTTCAAATTTGATTATTAAATTTTGTATCCAAATGTTGAAAATGGGTCATTTAAAAAGTCAATAATGAATATTTCGTATTATTTATTAATAAAATTTTACTTCATCTTGAATAAAATGTATAATTACAACATAAAGAGTTCCTTAAAAAGGATAAAAAAGATCTGAAATCCTTTTATGAAGTGAGTTTAAGAGCATTTTGGAAAATAGCCCGACCAAATAAGTAAAAGAATTTTTTTTTCTAAATCAATTATTAAAACTAACCAATTTCAATTAATTAAAAAAATACCATTAGCTAATTTTTTTTTCTTTATACAATTTAATCGATTTTTTGCCATATTCATAATATTGCTCAATTAATAAAAAAAAGTATCTTCCAATTTGGATTATTCATTATCCCATTGCAACATGAAATGTAAAAAAAATTTCAAAACAAATTTTTAATAAAAATTAAAAACCCATTTTGTTTCGCTAAGTATTATAATTATTTTCTTGCCCCTTCAATATAATATTTTAATAATGCCAACTAATTTTTATAAAATTCTGATGACTAATTTATTTTTTTTCCCTTTGTCACAGGAAATCACTAATTTTGACAAATCAGAACATAATTTATCTAATAATCATTAATATCAATTACGATTTAAATTCATTCTATTTTTCTTTTTTATTTAAATTGATTATAAAATATGAACCAAGTTGGTTAACAAGTTGACATTTAGCAATTGACTAAATGGATTCGAATCATTCGTATATAACTGAGACTTGTATAAAAATTGACATAGACAAATATATTTTCTCTCAGCTAATAATTTTTATTTATTAACATTTTCGTTTATAACTGGTTATACGGTATATTAAAATTCTAAAAAAGTGTCGTTTTTTATAAAAATAATTTTCCCGTTTAAACCTGAACTAATTTTACTTGATTGAAGATAAAAAGAGGCTATAAATTAAATTAAAAAAAAAAAATGAGTAACATCTAACTTGCAGTCTATATTTTTTGATTTAGAAATTTTTACAGTTAAACATATTTATTAAAAATAATACTATTCTCCAGATGATAAAAATTTTCTAATTCTTTATTGAATAGAATTCCATTTAATTAAAACACCCCCAAAAACTACCCATTGGAGAAGATTTTATGTTATATCTAGAAAGTTCAGTCATTTCACCATAGAGTTAATTTTTACTTTCTCTTACCTCTATATATGTTAATATATATAGAGAGAAAGTAGTATTAGATTCATGTCAAAAATTCGATGTCAAGATTTTGATGGATATAGACATTTTGAAGTCCCCTGAATCCAAAAAAGTGGTTGTCGCAACATGGTCTCTGTGTGTGTCTGTCTGTGAACAAAATATCTCAAGAACCAAAAAGGTTATGAGGTTGAAATTTTATATTTAAGTAAGGTACCCCCTGGGACGTGACACGAAGCTTTTGAACGAAATCGCCCAAAGAGTATTGACTGATGCACTTTTTCAGTTTTTTTAATTTTCTCAAAATTCAAAAATCAATTATTTTTTTAGATCCTCTTTAAAATGTATATTCTCATTTTGCCATTGAAATCTTCTAAATACCATTTTACTCTTGTACTTCTTAGGAAAGATTAGAGAAATGGTTGCTATGGTAACAAATTATAAATATTTTACCATACTTATAATATTACATCTTGAAATTCGAATGTAGCGTACTATCGGAAATTAAATATATGTCGACACAAAAATCTGGCGTGACAAGCACAGAACACAACTTTCGATTACCGAAGATAGGAGAAAGTTGTGTACTGTGCGACCAGTCACACCAGGTTTTTTTTTTAATTTTCTAGGGTTTTTAGAATTTGGTCTCTTCAGTCATTAGTGTCAGAACTGACACGTTATGGTTACTCTGAGAAGTAACTTTCATGGGATTAATACTGAGGTGGTTTCCCGTTTCCTTCCTCAGGAGGAGGCCTCTAAAATAGAGTTGGATAATTTTTTGCCATGAGGTGAATTTGAACTGACTTCTTTTCAACTCAGGATTATAAACTTAATTGTTTTATCCCTTCGACTAATCGCCTCCGCTTTTATTTAATTTGAACATGTACCGATACTACTAGGGATCTTTCCATACGCTTCTTTCTCGGGCCACCCATACGAAATTCAGCCGCACTTTGGCTTTGCTTAACAGCAACGATCTTGATTGTTGCTCTTTTTGTTTTTTGGTGTGACATTTCAGTTGTTTTACCTTTATTCTTCTAACATTTTTGATGGTTGTAGTTGTGGTTGTGTTGGAATTGTAATGGAAAGATAGAAATGGTGGTGCCCCAGGTTTAATAAAATTCCTAGAATAAGATGTTTCGGCTTACATTTATTGAGAAATCCTCAGTTTTATTGGAAACTACTAAATTGTATAAAATAGTCTTAACATTAATATACATTATTATTATTATAACCAAATTGATTAGACTTTTTTTTTGTTATTTACAATTGTACACATATTATAATATACACATGTTATTGAACAAGACTTTGTCATGTTTTAATAATAAAAATGTATATTAATGCTAACACTCTTTATACAATTTTGTAGGCCACTAATTGAAGATTGTCCAATAATTTAGGCCGAAACGTTCCATTACAATCTATCATTTTTTTTTTTTTTTAAATTGTGGATCATACCCCTTCAGAGATATTTCTTTTAAAATTTCAGATAAATTTTAAGCAAATTAATTTATAGAACATTTTATTTTCTTTAATTTCCATAACAACTTTATATTGGATTTTTTTATTTTACGAACAGACAAGCATTTTATATAAATTCATTGAAAATTGATTGTTGCTTCCAAAAAGTAAATTGTTGTATTACCTAACAAAAGACTATTTCATTAATTCGATGATTTCTTCTAGATGTAAATGCGCTTAAAGCTTTTAAAATTTCGAGTTGATGATGATGATGATGATGATGTAAGGGGAGGGGGAGAGAAGACCTTCTTCAGATGGAATTTCCTCTCGTTACTCAGCTTCCGTTATCCTCGGCTTGATTCCCACGGAGATTCCGATCCATATCCAATAAGTCGCCAGTGATTCTTCCGATCACAGATGATTTATTTTATTTATATTCTTTAGCGAAATCATGCTCGTAATTGGTCCTGGCAGATACTTAGCATGTCACGATTTGACAATTGAACATCGTAAGCAACATTTTATTTAATAATCGCTATTTTACTGAGATTTATTTATCTATAAAATTGACATAAAAAATTGCCATGCATAAAAACACATAATTTATTGCTAAAAAAAAGAAACTGGAGTGACCAAGATAAATCCACTCTTCTTGTAGCATAGGAATTTGATTCCTGAAAACATATAATAGCCTATAAATTCTATGTGACTTTTTAACTTAGTATTTTGACTTTACTCGATTAGATATAATGTTTCTTAATTGTTTATTTTAAAATTGCAACTTACTCGTTAAGTGAAATTATTCTCTTTAATTCTGTGGTCCACTTTTTTGTTCTAAAAACTAATATTTTTTTGTGTATCAAGCGATATATGACTGTATAGTAGAAATGTGTTGATAAACAAGATGTCTGGCAGCCAGCGAATTTTCTTTATTAGGATCAGCCACGGCTAACGTTTCGGACCTGTTTGAACCATCCCCAGAGCTGTGTCATAAAGCCATATATAATCATATTATTATCATAAGTGCCTATGTTCTTACATGGAGCCTCTTCCGTTTTGATGAGGAGATTATATTATTATTTTCGGACTTTCGTCACTATGATTCTCAGCAGGCGATATAATCTTCTTTCTAGGACCGAAACGTTGTGAACTGATCCTAAAATAAAATCGACATTTTCTTGTTTATTAATTAAATTTAAAGAATGCGGTGTGGATTTTAGGTGAAACATTTTAAACTGAGGTTGTATTAATTTTAAACTGGTAACCGTTGGCTCTACTTGAAACATTATGCTTTAATAGGAGAATTAAATTCAAGTATGATACACAAGGTTTTTTGTTTGAATGATTTATTTATTTAACACATATGTGTCGAAATACGTATAAAGTGTTAATGTTAAATAAATAAATAATTGAAACAAAAAACCTCGTGTATCATACTTGAATTTAATTCTCCTATTAGAGGTTGATATATTATATGTGAAACCCCACATATAAATACAACCTCAGCTCTTGTTTATTTCCTTTTTTACTTTCTCTTATCAACACAATATTTTTTTTTAATATTTGGTCGTTTATACAAATCCCAATATTAAGATTATTTTGAAATAATTTATATATTATTCAATATTTTTGAAATTTGAAATTTCTATTATTTAAAATTCTTTATTTTCCTTCAAACAAATTGACTCGATCATTTCTCTTTTGGAAAATCTCTCCTTAAATGGACATAACAAAGCCTTTCCTGACAGCGCATCTCCATTGAGGCCGTAACTTGAAAATAAATAATCGCACAACTTCATTTATCTATCTTATATATTCTATGTGCGTGGATTATGCCATCCTCGATCATTATTTATTTATTTTTATTAAAAAAAAAAAATGTCTGTAACCTTTAAGGAATTTTAGACACAAAAAATAAATAAAAATATTGGCTTAATGATTGACATTTGACATTCAAAAAATAGATGCTCTCTCTTTCTTTTTCTTTTTCAAAAAATAATTTATAAATTCAATTCTTAACCACCCGCATCATTTTCTCTCTCTGTCCCACATATTTTTTTTAGGGTTTGCTCCTTGAACAGATAAAAGCAACAAAACAAAAACAACGTTGAATTAAGTAAACATATAATAAAAAAAAAGTAGAGAGTCTTTCAGGATGCTGATTATCTCACCATATAGAGAGAAAGAATCCTGGCGCCGGACATTCGGTCACCTGACCCCCCGTCCCCTTTTCTATCTGTCTTGTCTGTCACAATCGACGCCTTGACAGATTTGTTTTTGTTTGTCTCAAATTATAATCTTGTGTTGACTGAATCCTCTTTTTCTGCTGACTCCTAGCTTCTATTATTCACTCTCCATATATAAAATTATCATAAACTAGATAAAAGGATAAGAATAGAAATAATAATAAACGGTATGTAGGCTCTAATAAGTTCTATTATTTTATTATATAATACGTGATAAAGGAAGATAATATCTTAAGGTGAAGTTTATTAAAGAATTTTAAAGGGCAAAATATTTATCGATTCCTTATAAATCTACAATAACCTCTACAATTCTGGCATTACACAGAAAATTTTATATAGTGAAAAATTTGTATTCTCATGCGACTGGTATTTGTGGGATTTACCATTGTTACCATTTTGTTTTACCTTAATTTTATATATATTTTTTTCACCCCAAATAATTTCTTACTCAATCCCATCAACCAAAAATATCACCAGCCTTTTTTTTACTTTCTCTTACCTATAAGCTTATATGAATCTATATAGAAAGAAAGCATAGGATTCATGTCAAAAATCCGATGTTGAGATTTTGATGGATATACACGTTTTGAGGTTTGAGTTGGCATATTAGTGTATCAATCAACGTTTTTATCAATCAATATTCTCTTAATTAATCCTCTTTACTGATTACTTAATAATTGAGACTTTTATTAAATTCTTTTTTTGTTTTTTTGTTTTTTTAATTTATTTAAGATCTTTTTCGGTATCTAAGGCCATTTAGAGCTTATTCCTATTTATTTCAAATGATTGGTATTCAATTCAAATGAAATATATTTTCTCGCTTGGAGCGGGAAGCAAAAGAAAGGAATTAAATCTTAGTAATACAGTATATCTAATTGGAATATACAAGTTGTGCCATACCATTTAGGCCCTAATGTAATTCTTTTTTTACATACGAAAAATATGGAAGTTATCTGCATATTTATTATTAGTCTATTATTAAATTTTTTCTATTATTTATTTATTTATTCAATCTAAATTTCAAAAGAAGATCCTTACATGTTTTTTCTCCTTATTAAAACATTTTTGTTCTTACAATTTTCTACACTCAAAATAAGAAAATTTTCTTTTACATGATAATTAATCAGTATAGATTACTATTATAGAGGGAATATTTGGGTGAGCTTATTCTTTTGAAGCATACTATACATTGATAATAATTTGACTCTCTCGTTTCTATTAATGGAATATTTTTCACCCTTAAAGATTTCCGAACAATTTTTTTTTTTATTTAAGATTAATTAAATATGTTTCAATCCTTTTGAGTAAATTATCTACTTATCAGTTTTCGGTGTGAATGAGGGATTAGGCCGTTTGTCATCCGGGACTGGAGACCACTTCTCAATGTGGGACGTGGGAGACTGAAAGTTGCACACACAAATACATTTCTTTAAACCCATCCACACACACACACACATTCACACACATATTGTGAGAGCAGATGATGAATAAGATAGGTCGTTTTTCCTTGCATCTTAAACTCAGAGTCCCGGAATGATAAAAAAAAAAAACTTGTCCAGAGACAATATGGCCGTTGAGACCCAGAAGGCTGATTGCTTCATTAACAAGTGAAGGTCGACCCTCGCATCATTTAATTGCAATTAACAGCAGACGTCCTCCTCCGTCTCCTCCCTTGTACGCGAAAAGTGCTCGTAATTCCTGTTTCGTGTTTTAATTAATAACCAGAGCCATTCGATTAAGTGATTTAAAAAAAAAAAAAATCAATGGTTCGGGATTCTATTTAGGACCGTAGGAATGTTCATTTCCTGTTGTTTATTTATTATTCTATCTGCTCTGGAATGAAAAAAAAAAAAAAAAATCCTCCCGTCAAGTTGAGAGAATGTCTATCAAATTTTAGTCGTGATTTTTAAACACAAGCAGAGAAGCTCTTTGTAATTAGGACACAACGGTCAGATAGGTGACCTTTAAATGCTTCCGGAATCTAACATTTCAGTATAATGAGATATCGGTTTGTGTACTAGATAATAAATATTCCTCTTTTTTTTTGCCTTAATAAGATCTCAACTTTTTTACTCGAAATTAATATCGAATATTGATATGATTACAAATTTATTCTTTAAAAATTATTGATTACTTTTTACTTTTTTTATATTTTGTTTTCCCAGATTTTCGGTGTTTCCCTCCCCTAATTTCGGATCGCTACTTTCTCTTACCCCAATTAATTCTTATATAACTCAAGGAATAATTTTATAAGAAAGGGGATCTCCCCCCTACAGCCACAAATTACAAGCTACATATATATGCAGGGCCGTAACTAAATTCTTATGCTTAGGGCAGATATTGAAATTGCGTCCCGTTACCCCTGTATTTGGGAAATCGCTACTAAAAGAGAACATTCAATTAATATTAGCTTAATAATAAAATTAGAATATTAATTTGAAGCTTAATGAGTGATGCCCAGAGAATTATAGACCGAAACTTCTCAAACTAGGCTGATTTTTCGGCAAGGGTGTAGGAAGGGAAAAACAAATAATTTTTTTTTTTGTGATTGTTTCAGCTTCCTCTGAAGAAGAAGGGCCTTTGTGCCTTCGATATATTAGAAAATAAACTCATTTGGGAAAATAAAAAAATTTTTAGTTTTGTTTTTCCCTTCCTACACCCTTGCCGAAAATTCAGCGTAGTTTGAGGAGTTTCGGTCTTAGAATATTAACGTCTAACAATAAATATGTTCATGATTGATTTATATGTTTCATGCCCAACTGTTTTTTAGGACTAATATTAATAGGTTTAGCTTAAAAAAACAGTCCTAGGACAAACTAGTTCGTCCTGAATGTGTTTAGATAAACTAATTAGTTTGTCCTAAGGTTTGGTCAGGCTTACACTTTCGAAACCGAGAATTTCCTAAAGTTGTTTAAATTTTTATCTCAAGTTAGTAGATAAACTAGTTTGTAACCAGTTTAACCGAACTCGCTGAGGACGAACTAGTTTGTCCTAAAAAACCGTTTGGCCTCTAGCATTTGTATTAATATATAAAGATATTTATTCATATTTTGTATTATTTTTTGTAACAGATACATGTACGTGAGGACAAAAAAGTCCCACCCATGCGTTTTCTACTTTTGATTATATCATTGATTTAAAAAAAAAAAAAATATTATAAATTTTTAATGGAAACTTTCATGGTTCAAAACCTAGAAAACTCCCAATAAAGATTCAATCTATTAAAAAAAAATGAAATAATCACAAGTAGAAAACGCTTGAGTGGGACTTAATATTGACCCTCACTGTACCACCTATTAACAAAAAAAAGTTGAAAAGGGTAGTCTATATTGTCTCCTTTGAGGAAGTATTTCTCACACAGACAAAAAAAGCTTAAGTGTACGTGTGCCATTTGGGCTGCCTAACTACCGGGTTTTAGTCTCAATACTATTGCAATAGATGGTATATGTATTTCACCAAATCCGATTTTCCTAGCATCTTCTGGAGCAAATCTTTTGAAACTATTAATAATTATTGTCTTTAGTCCTTCACCAAATTTTATAGCAATTCGTTGAATGTGAGGGAATTAACCTACTGGAGAGAAATTCTTCTTCAAAAAATAAAAAAGTTTTTTGACAAGTAAAAGTTCAAATATTCAAGGGAATTTTTTTTATCCTTAGCCTTGATAAGTTTTTTTTTTTTTTTAAATAGTTAGTAATTGAAAATTATTCAATTATTATTCATAATTAATCATAAATCAATTATAATAATTGAAAGAATAGCCATTAATTTTAAATGTGAAATTTTTTTTCTTAATAAAATTAATTATTGGTCCATATATCATAAATATTTTGTTAATTTATGATAATAGGGGTTCATATGCAAATGTTATATATGCATGTTCTTCTGGTTTTACCATGTTTAGCCTTTACTATCCTCAATTAAATTCCTTATAAAATACAAATTTTTTATTTCCCATCTGTCGCGTATTAAATTAATTTTCTAATTATTATTATTTACTTAGTTTCGTTACAATGCACGATTTTAATGGATTATTCCTTTCTATTTCATACAAAATACCTTTCATATAAATTTTATATCTTTTTTCTTGTCTTAAAAAAAACGATAGGTTAATATATTAGTTTAATGAAATATTTCAAGTTGAATTGGTCTATAAAACACTTCGAAAGGTGTTTAATTTTGAGGAAATAGTTTCGTTAATGTCTGCATTCTTCTTTCCCAATTCCAAATGCCTTTACAATTATTGAAAATACTCTAATAAAAAAATAATACCACTATAAAACCTTTTTGATATTTATTTCACTTTTAAATGTCTTAAATTAAAATTACCGTTCAGTTTTCTAAGATAAGAATTTCGAAATTTTTAAACATCTTTTTTTTATTTGAATGCAATGTGGCATTTGAGAAACTCAGAAAATTTAAAAGTTCTTCGACACATCTGTCATCCATTGGGGAAATCGTTGTTCCAGACATTTATTTATTTATTTTTTTCAAAACGTATCAATCTCCGCGCTCTGGGTTTCATTGCTAATTAAAATTTTTTTTTTAGTTAGATTGTGAAATGACGTTTTGCAGTTTACTTTTATTTTTAAAAATCATTATTTTTAATCTCATCAGATGTCAATCACCTAGTTGAGAGAAATTAATAAATAATCACTTTAATAATTACACAAAATCTGCACAAACTAATTTCTTAATCTAAAAAATCTTTTCAAGCCGCTAAACTTTTTCTAACCGGCCACTAGACACATGATTTGTAAGACGTTGTCAAGTCAAAAGTAATTTCCATTCATATTCCTATGCGTCAATTAATAAGTTATAAAAATATAATAAAAAACTAAAAAAAAAAATGCTTTTATTTAATTGAAACTAAAAAGAGAAAAACAATTTAATAATTAATTAATTACAATTATTGTTCTTGTTAAAATTGTTAAATATTTGTCTTGAAATAAAAGCGTGGGCGCTCATTGATAGCTTAAGGAATTGTTTATTCTTCTGGAAGCGCCCCACGCTTTTATTTCAAATCATAAATATTCAACAATTTTAACAAGAACAGTTAAATTATTTCTCTCTTTTTAGTTCAATTTAAATAAAAGCACTTTTTTAAAAAAGTTATTTAAGTACCACATCATTTTGGCCTATTTTGATAAAAATGTGCATACCTACAATTGTTGTCATCAAAAATGACCCTTAAATATCAAATTTCACACCTCTAGCTCATCGGGAAGTGTCTTAAGCAAAGACTAACAGTTGGTGACCTTGAAAGAGAAAGTTAAATAAAAGCATTTAAAAAAAGAGTAATTTTCACACAATTATTAACCAAGAACATTAATAACAAATAGTGTATATATATTCATGATCTTCTTTCTATTATCACTGATAAAATAGAATTGGAAATTTGATGATCCTTAATAGAGGTTTTTTTTTCTCCCTATTTCTAAAGAATTGGTCACTGAACCAAAAAAGAAAGGAATCCTATTTCTCTAGATAAAACGCTGACTCGTTCTTTGAAAATATGCAAGAAAATGCTGAAACATGGAATTAGCTTGTACCCCACAACTCCCTCTCCATCTCGTTCAACAAACAGGCTTCTTTTTTATTTTTATTTTGACTTTGACCTCTTCTAAATCATTTATCCCAAAGCGGTATTTTCATTATCCCCTTTTTTACTTCACTTAATAGGAGCTTTTAACTGAAATAAAATGTTGCTAGTTCAATAAGTATTTAGTCGTAAGAATTTATGATTCCGTTTTTTGAATATTTAATTAGAATTGACTTGAGGAAATTTAGTATAATTATAGGTAGAAAAGCTGTCTGGATACAAATATAGAAATTTTTTAAAATAATATTTTAAAGAGAATTTTTTTTTTATTATAACCTAATTATCACATTTTACAGGTGAAATGAGACACTTAAATTCCTTCTTTGACATTTTTATTCTTTAATTCTCTCCCATAAAATTATATTTACCAGTAAATTATACCGTATTCCATTCCATCATAGTGATATTGGTTTATTTATTCAAAGTTTTACCTAAATATTCTTTCTCTCTATCTCTCTGAGATAGATTAGTCATTTATTGACACTTTTTAAAATCTATTCAAAATTATATTTTCGAACCAAATAAATTGAAAATAAAATGTATTAAGATATAGGTCACAGGAGTTGGCAGCCTCTTTATTAAAGTAAAATTGTTAATTTCGGCTTTATTCTTCTAAGGTCGAAACGTTTTCGAAATAGAGTTTTTCTTATCAACTGATAACTGATCTACAGTCACCTTAATAGGGTCTATTATATATTTTATTAGACTTGAAATTTACTTTAGAAATTTTTGCTGTTATTTTTACTTATTTATTAATTTTACCTAATCTTTAAAATTTGAGATTTAGGGGGGTTCAGGAGCGACGTCTAAACGTACTTAAAAAAAAACTTGACTGAATTTTTCAATGCGGTTTTTTTTTTAAATGAATTAAATTCATAAGAGATTATTAGAACATCGAGCTATAATTTTTTTAATGACTAATTAAAAAATTATCGTAATTTTTTTGTTATCAAGCAAATACAAAAAAAAAAAAAAAACAATCAGTCTCAATAATCTTTAATTTTTTTTAAATTTAAAAATGAATTTATTGTTATTATTAATCACATATTAATTAAGAAATTTTTAAAATAAGCTTAGATTTCTTTAAAAATCAACTGTCAAATTAGTTCAGCATTCTTGCAATAGATGGCAGGCTAGTCTAACAAACGATATAGTATTAGCCTATATTTATATATTTTTATGCTTTTATAAAAGATACATAATATATAATAACATTTATAAAGTATTTATTGTTAAAAGATCAATGAAAATCAATCAAATGCATTAAATATTATTAGCTACCATTCTGACATCTCTTGGCAAATTTTTGAATTTTGATTTTTGGGCATACTTTTTATGACACTCTACGCCATCTTATCGGGAAAAACATGCGTAACACCTTCGCTCCCGTTCCCCCTTAAATAAGGTAGGCAGGCGCGTATTTCATATAAAATTTATTGTGATATTTCTGACAATATGCTGGTAAAATAATTTTTCAATTAATAAAAATAACATCAATGTGCAAATAGTTCTTTTTTTTTATATTTGCTTCTAATTGATTTTCTCACTTTATTCTCTATTATTAAAGCAAACCAATTTTCATCTTTTTTTCTCTTTTAAAGTAATATTCCCTCCTCTTAATTATCACTTTAATGAATCTCTTAACTAACAATTTTAAATATGATAAAAAGGGAAGTAAATGATTATCGAAACGTTTTTTGATGAAATAATTTTTTCGTAACTGTAACTCAACCGGCTAAAAGAAAGTCGAGTAAATTTAAATTAATAAATCACTGACTATATAATTAACCAAGTGACGAAAATCACTACTAAGTGTATATTTAAGCAGGATATAATCATAAAATAAATGGATAATCAATTTTAATTATATATCTCACTAAATCACAGGGATAATAAATAATTTATTTTAAAAGTGTTAAGAAAAACATGTTAATAGACTTTTTAAAAAAATTTTTCACCAAATAAAAAAAATTATATAATTTTTTTTTTAATCAATATCAATAAAAGGATAGAATATTTCATTCATTAGTTATCTGGGGAAAAAAGGGGCGTTAAAATATGTTACATAAAAAATTGGAAAATGATTATCAAATCAAAAATAAAAGTGAATTTTTTTTAACGACCATAACAACTAATTTAGGTAAAATCGAAATGAGCTCTATTTAATTATTATTCTAAACTGATGGTCGGTAATTGCTTTGATTTTCATTTCGGCCTAGTAATTTTATCTATTGATTTTTCATTTTCTGGATTAGAAATTAACCCTTAATTAACCGTTGACTACAAGATATGGCCACTCGGGTGCTTGGAAGTTGTTGATGTTGATAAGTCAAGAGAAATCAAGAGATTGATTGATATAAGTGGAGAAAATCAGCCAGGCACCCTCACTCCATAGTATGGGGTCTTAAACAGAATGTTTGTTTATCCTGCCTGCCTTTGTCCATTTAAAAATTCATCTCAATTACTATTTCTTCGATTTATTTAGCTAATTTATATAAATTAAGGTTTCTGGTTTCCATTGAGCGAGCAGCTAATATTATTTCAATTTATTTCTTTATTGATATGCTAAGACCGACGTTTCGGTCACATTTTGGACCATCCTCAGGACCAACATATTTCCAAAGTTTCACTTACTCTCTCTCCTTAGTACATATACCCTCTACTTTGATTTATTGTATAAACAATGTCTTTTGCCAATATAACCTTTGGAGAATCAATATGTTGGCAATGGCTTGGCTATGAGGATGGTCCTATATGTGACCGAAACGTCGGCCCTAGCTCACCAATAAAGAAATAAATTAGATAGATATTATCAGTTCTACACTTCTGTCAAATTTAAATTAATCTGAATAGAAATCAATATATTTTCAATGTTCACTTTCATTTTGATTTATTTACTATTTTTGAATTTTAATTATTTATAAAAAAGTCGAAATAATAACTAACAGGAGTTAAATAATAATTTAATATAAACGCTATGAAGGGAAGTTTCCTTATTTAGAAACAAAGTGAAAACAAAATTCATTTTATTGGAATACATTTATTTATGCGACTGCTTCTGTATTAGGATACGAGTAAACTTCAAAACGTTAATAAATAAATAATTATCTCATACACTCCAGTATTTTTAAATAATAATTTTAATTTCTTTATTTAAGAACCCACAGCGACGTTTCGGTCGACTATGCGACCATCTTCATGGCTAGAGTTCAGTCGCGAAACGTCGCTGTGGGTTCTTAAATAAAGAAATTAACATAGCTGCTCGACCTTTTATTTTCTACTACATACTGATTCAGCTATTCGCCTCGCTAACATAATAATTTTAAATTTAAATAATTTTCCAGAGCTATATATTATTTGAATAATATACTAATATTGAATGAAGACCTCGATTCGGACTTGACTAGTTATTGATATATTTAAGAATTTTTTTGTTTTTATTTGTTGGTGGGCCAAACGTCTCATGACCACCAGGAATCAAACCCAGGATCTCCAGCTTATCGGGGAAACCCTTTATACATCAACACCAACAAATATTCACACTCCCTATATATGCAGTTGTTATTGAATTTCTCTACTGAGAAAATTGAAGAAATCTATCTGAAGTTTATCTGATAAATTTTCTCCCTCCGAAAATTCAATGCTGCTGGGAATGATAGTAGCGAAAGTCCGAAAATTCAGTTTTTGAGTTAAGCCTAGCAAATGTTGTTAAAACGTCTTCTCTTTTGAGTGGCAAAGTGGCGGAAATATATTTCCACTCTTTGGTATTGATTCTGGCCTATTCATTTGCCCAGCTATTTAAATGTATATGTTTATAAAACTTTCAAACGCCTTTTCTCGAATTGTTTGAATTTCGGACTTTCGTAACTATGATTCTCAGCAGGCGATATATAGGAAATGAGAATATTTATTAGTGTTGTTCTAGGATCTGTGACCATAATAGACTGGAGATCTTGAGTTCGATTCCCGGAAGTCATTGGACAATTGGCCCACCAACAAATAAACCTACTCACAAAAATTGTTAAATAATTTTATTTTCGCTTTTCCTTATCTGAGATTCTTATTATTTACTGGATGTTGGACCAAAGTAGTATGTTTGTATTAAACAACATTTATAAGACAATTTAATTTTTCAGAAATGTATTTTCTGGCTTTTTGATATACAAATGTTATATCCGATTAAAGAATCTGAACAAAAATGTTTAAATAATGGATATTTACATAAATATAATATTTACATAAATGTTGTTTTATATTTGTGGACACTTAAATCAATCAATAAGTCAAATATCAGATTTAAAATTAAATTTTATGATCTATTGTATTTTGTATAAAAAAAAATATAAAAATAAAAAATCTGGTGTGACTGGCGCACAGCACACAACTTTCTCTTACCCTTCGGTAAGAGAAAGTTGCGCACTGTGCTGGTCACACCAGATTTTTTGTGTCGAGATATATTTAGTTTCCGATAGCACCTTAGTTTCAAACTTGCATTTTAAATGTTGACTGGTTCAAATAAACTATGGTTATTTTTCAAAATTTTAATCTCATATTTGGACATTTTATACACAATATAGAATCGTAAATAAATACAAAATTTCATAAGAATTGGAAAAAAATTTTTAATGCCTAAAAAGTTCTAAAGGGGACCCCCTTTTGAATCTAAATTAACATACAAATCCCTATAGGAAATTAACATTGTTCCTATGCGAAGATAAGGTGGAAAGGGAATTTAAAAAGAGTAGAGAGAGACGATAATGTTTGCAAGTGAGAGAGAGACATATATGTTTTCTTTGAAACAATTAAAGACACAAATAAATTTAAAAAAAAAATGGGAATTTAAATAATAATTGATTTGTAATCTAATAAAAAGAAAAAGATTTAAATTCCGTTACCATGGCAACCATTTCTATCTTTCCTATGAAGAACAAGAGTAAAGTGGTCTTCAGAAGATTTCAACGGCAAAATGAGAATATACATTTTAAAGAGCATCTAAAAAATAGTTCATTTATGAATTTAAAAAAAAATCCTTGGAGGGAATTTTGAGAAAATCGAAAAAAACTGAAAAAGTACATCAGTAAAGTACTAGTACATTTTGGCCGATTTTGTTCAAAAGCTTATTTTGAGATTCTTCAAAGGTACCTAAGTTAAATATAAAATTTCAATCCGGTAGCTCAATTCCTTCATGCTAAAAATCTGTCCACACATCAGACACACGCACGCACGCACGCACGCACACACACACACACATACATACACACACACAGACCAATTTGCGGGACCCACTTTTTGGACTCAGGGGACCTCAAAACATGTATATCCATCAAAATCTCGACATCGAATTTTTGACATGATCGCAATACTTTCTCTCCTATATATTTCATATATAGGCTAAGAGAAAGTAAAAAATTCATTCATATTGTAGAATATGTATTTTATACGATATAAGTTGAATGGAGAAAATATTAAACTTTTGATTGAGGTATCATACAGGTTAATTAATTAAACAATGTTTAATGTAAAGAAATTATATTATTAAAATTTTTATCATTTTTGTACTGATTATTAAAAAGGTTCTGAAGACGTTATTTATCGATAATCATGCCTATAAATTAAGCTTGGAAAAATAAATCTCTGAAAAATAAATTTTGTTATAAACAAACTTTACCACCATCGTGGTCAGTAACCGAGACATGTTTGGAAATTTTTTTTTATTCAAAATTACTATATAATCTTGGGCAGTTTTTTTTTTTATTGGAAGTAAGAAAGCCAGTTAATGACAAAACGGCGATTTGTCTCAAAAACTGGTCAGTTTTAAATGAAATGAGAGCAAATAGGTCTAACATTGATGAATGTTAATCACTTAGAGATTAATGAACGAAATATATTTTGATTCCGAAACCACTTAACCACGCAACCAAAATGTCCTAATTTTAATCTCTTAGATATAAATCAATAGATGATATGCCTTTCATCAAAAGATTTTTTTTTTTTTTCATTTATTTTGACACCATACTTGACCTGACGAAGGAAATATTAAATGGATAAAACAGTTATAAAGTGATAATTTAGTTAATAAAAAAAAATAAATAAATCTTATAGAGATGATGAGAGAGCGTAGTGATTATTAATACATGTAGTATATTAAAATATTATTATTAGGTCTATTTATTAAATTTTAAATGTGCATTTAAAAAAGTAAAAAATAATCGATCATTTTTGTTTTGATAGCTCAATCTCATTAATCTACACTATTTAAATTTTCTCATGAAACTCTTAATTTCATATTATTTATACATTATATTTGTAATAAATTAATTTTGTTTTTTAAAACATCACAGAGTTTAAAATTTTGGTGAACATCTTAATTCAATAAAAATATAAGCTTTTCCTGCTCTAGTTAAAATATTACTTCCCAGGTATATAGTCTATATAGCAAAATTAAAATAATAAATTAAAAACCCTAGATTATATGTTTCAAGGATTTATTAAAAATTAATATTTTTTTTAACACTTAATGCACTTTTCGACACTCATTAACAATTTGAACAAGATTTGTAAAATTTGCTTTTAAGATGGCTTATGAGCAGTGCCGGATTAAACAAGATGAGGTCCTTAGGCAGACGAAATCTCGGGGCCATGTCAGCTAATAATTTTAACAATATGATTTTAGAGCCCGACTCCCCCCCCCCCTCCCGAAATATTCACCACGGTACAAATCGAAATGTATATACCGGAAACATTTTAAATAATTTTAAAATAATAATATTAATAATTTTAAAATGTTTTTAAAGGGAATGAGGGGTAAATCTTCAAAAAAAAGTTCGCCCCCCCCCATAAAATAATTATATGTGCTACCCTGTGATGCTTGCCACTTGTACCAAGGGTCGCGAGTTGGCATCCGCGATAAAAATTAATTTCAATTGAATTGGCTACCAATCAATTTAAATTAAAGATCTAAATGGCCTCAGATGCCGAAAAAGAGTTTTAAAAAAAAATTTTATGTTGCGGGGCCTGTCCATTGGCAATCTCCTACTCCGCCAAATGGGTAATCCAGCTCTGCATAGGACTATTGAAATGAACAGTAAAAAATAGTAAGTCCTCGGACCTTGGTGTAGGGGTTAGCGTGCTGGTCTTCTGTACCAAGGGTTGCGGGTTCGCATCCCGTCTTATGCAACAATTTATTTCAATTTAATTGGCTACCAATAAATTAAAATAAATAGAGTTGGGGTCTAAATGGCTCCTCTTCGCCATTCCCAAAAAAGACCTTAAATAAAAAAAAAAGTAATTTTAATAAATCTTTGAAAAATCAAGTGTTTTTTTATTTAATTTTTTAATTTTTCCTACATTTTCCAGATATATGAAGGCTCTACAGTCAGTCCCACAAGTGCCTGTTGTGCTCGAGAATGAAGCCTTGAGCCTAGTCAACCAAAACAATATTTTTAAAATTAATATAATACAACTAAAGGAGAAAAGCTACTTTTAAGACAACCCTTCCTAGAGCTAATCATTTCGGTTGCCTAAGCTCAAGGCTCTCTCGAACAAATCAGGCACTTGTGGCGCCTACTGTACTATGGGTGAAAATTTACTTATTCCACTTCCATTTGTGATCTTTTTTGCATCTTGTTTATCCCTTTACTGATTATTTTTAATGTATATACGCTGAAGAATCAACTGTGCTAAAATATTTCCAAATTTCAAATGGCACCAATTATTTTATTTTTAAAATTGAATCAAATATATTCCATATAATTAATTTGTAAAATTTTCTCCTGAATTGTTTAGCATTATAAATAAAACACAAAATGATAAATTTTGGATGTTAACATCATCTCTAATTTTCGGTGATTTAAAGAGAGAGTATCATCTGCAATAAAAAAAAAAAGTACCTGGCCCGAGGATTCTAATTAGGCACCCTTGAAGATGATGGTCAGCAGGAGGGCTTCTTCTTCTTCTTCTTCTCTTCATCTTGTTGTTGTTCTTTTTCCAAAGAACAGATGTTAGATTCTGGACCTCCCCTTCCAACCACAGCTCCTCTTCGCCAAACTGATGTCTAACAATCGTTTTCATTTTAGACAGTTACTACTAAGGATCAATTTTACTTTTAAATTTTTATACCTTCATAAACATTTTATTTATTTATTATTTCTTACAAGCATATTATTTTTATTTTCGATATTTTTGTCTAAAATAAAGCCCGGGTCTTTCACCTCCAAATTTATTTTCTCAATAAGGAAAGGGGAGTTTCTTCACCTGTAAACAAAATCCTTATAAGGAATAATTATCTAGTATATAGTAGCTACGATATTTATTCTCCTGGGTAGATCCAACTAACAAGTCAATAACATTTATAATTCATAAAAAATTTTAACCGTGATTCTCATAGAACTCTTGCTTCATGATCCGAGTTTCACTTTCTGTCCTGTGGAATTAAATTTATTAAATATTTTTAGATTTATTCTAGTCGATAATTTCTCTAATAATTCAATAAGAAAAAAAAATTTTTTTAGAACCTTTTTAAACAAAAAAAAAATTTATTTCATTATTACAGGAAAATATTTTAATTAAGTTTACTTATTTATAAGTATATTTATTTAAAGACAGAGGGAACTCTCCTATTTGGAGTTTAAGGATATTTACAAACTCTCTTTCAACATGTCAAATATTAACATATTTATTTATTTCTTATATCAACATTGATCTCTATTTTTCCTCTCCTGGGACGGTGGCATTTGTACTCTCAAGGTTACTCCACAGCTTACAGTACCTTTAAACGCCTAAACTCATATAATTTCCTTTGTCTCGTATTCCGTTGAATTTATGTGTTTGCATATTTCACTTGTTCTCTAGCAGGTCAAATGACCTTTGTATATTCAATCTTTTTATTTTATAACAAACTTTTGAAAAATTTAAAAACCCCCTATAAATTAATGGTATTGCTGGATAGTATGTAGACAAACTTTAACATATTATACCAGATATTATGCAGGGTATATTTAAGCTTCTAGCAGCCCTTAAAGCAGGGATGGCGAACCTTTTTGAGACGTGGGTCAAATTTTGTTCACATTTTTTATAGTACTAGCTGGTGCACCAGAGTTAAGTTTAAAAAATTTTAATTGATATTTTTATAACTAAACATTTTTAAAATTCAATTGACCTAACAGGTTAAAATTTGTAGTCAGTTAAAAAGCTTGCGTGGGTCAGTATCTGACCCACGGGTCATAGGTTCGCCATCACTGCCCTAGACAATATTTTACTTGAGGCGTTATTTATATGAATTGGCACATTTATCTTATTTGTCTCTCTGTTAATCCTCCCCCCCCCCTCCTCATCATGTCTTCACATGCCGAAAATATGAAATTTAAAAAATGTATTTCACTCGCAATAAGATAATTATCTTTTTATGTTAAATTTGTAAATAAAAAATATAATTTAAAGAAATTGAAGTCATTCTCTATTTACTCCTTCATGGGCGTAGCCAGACATCTTGTTGGAGGGGGGGGGGCAACCAGTTCAGTTAGGTCGAGAGGGGGGGATTTGCAATTAAAATAGACATACTGTAGATTATTAATTATTTATTAAATATAATTAATTATTTTCCTTAAATAAACTCATTTAAAAAAAATTCCCAATTAGAAAAGTATATATTTGTTTTTAATAGATAAAAAATTTTCAGAACAAGCCAGGGGAGCATTGCTCCCCCTGCCCCCTCTCTGGCTACGCCCATGTACTCCTTCCTTTATCCTCCAAATAAATATCTGAGATAATGAATATTAAATATTCATTTTTACCTCCTGTCAGGTTAGAGGTATTGATATTGACGGATCGCGCCCAGATAAAATTTTATTTTTAATTGGATTGTTAAATAACATGCCGTTGCTTTTTGCAATGTTTCTTTATAGATTTTCTTTACATCAATCTTTTTATATTCTTTGTATAAGACTAAAACTATTTTTTGAGAGTCGATAAATGATTTTTATCTTTATAAATTCCTTTATATATTAATAATTCTTTTAAAGAGTAATTTTTATGTACAGCACAAAAGAAATTTAATTTAAAAGTTCCATTTCGATAGCAACTTGTTGGCCCTTCGATGGCTGGCTACCGTCAGGACCTACGCAAGCAGATTTCGGGGGCACAAAAACTTCCCCTGGTCCCATTTCACGGGCGCACGGATGCATAACTCGGGCCATATGGTCGAAGGGAATTAAATTCGAACAGGAAAACAGGGCAAAGGGCCGGAGGGGCTCTGGGACCACTTGTTGGAGGCTTTAGGGCTTTACTGGTTGCTAGTATTCTGAGGATGAACAGGAGGAAGGTCTCATCTTGCTGCGTCCGGTGATTACTCAGAGGCTGCCTTTGCGATAGACCAAACATTAAGTGACATCTATTTATCCCAATGGAATATCTATCACCTTATAAAGATGTGAAACGATAAATACATATATAAATATACATATGAGGTGTTCAGAGCAAAAGTGAAACAAGTCCACTTTTTACTCTTTTGAGAAAAAAACTGGTGTGATTGGTCGCACAGCAGATTTTTTGTGTCGAGATATATTTAGTTTCCGCCGATATATTAGAATTTTTTTTTTTTTTTAACACTCACACTTTTTTCAAATTCACACACACATTCACACAGTATTTTCGTCAACTTAGGCCATTTAAGACTTTGACGATAACCGTTATTATTTATAATATCTATTGCAGTGGCGGATCCAGAGGTGTTTCTCGGTGGAGGGGGGAGGGTAATCTGGAGTGACTGGTCACACAGCACACATTTTTTTCTTAATTTCGGTAATTTAAAGGCGCATTCTGTACTTGTTTGCCAGAATATAAATATAAATCAAATTTTTAAGTATTAATTTATAAAATTTTACATTAAAAATACATTTTTTTTCGAAAAAAAGTCTCTCCCTTTCCTATGAAGTACAAGAGTAAAGTGGTCTTCAAACAATTTTGGAACTGCCACCAAGATCAATGCTGGTTAAGCAACGCCAAGTGGTGCTGAAAATCGGGATAGGTGGCCCCCGAAAAACAAGACCATTGAACGCCCGCCGGAATCCATCGATACTGTATAAATATAATTAATAAATAAATTTATAAAAGTCAAATGGCCTCTGCAGCCGAAATGACTTTCTTAAAAAAAAAAAAAAAAAAATGGTCTTCAAACAATTTTGGAAGCAAAATATTCTTGAGATATTTTGTTCACAGACACATCATTTTGACTTGAAACCATTACTTTCTCTCTCTATATATTAACATATATAGAGGTAAGAGAAAGTAAAAATGAATCAAAGTTAAAGCCTTATATTTAATTCCTCTTAAAATATACAACAATTATTTATTTTACATCTCAGCAATCATTAAGAACTTCAATTATACTTTATCTAAGTACACATTTTAAATTTTATATTCACATTTTTGGATTTTTAGATTTTTTGCATTAAAGAACTACTGCACTCTGGAGGATTAGTATTGAAATTCGGACATGGCTCTTTATTACACCGAATAACTACCATAATTAACTATCCAAAAAGGGAAAAATAAGAAAATTCTTTACTTTTGCTTTGAACCACTCACAACTAGATTCAACTGTTATTGTAATCCGAAAGTGGTATTTGAGAAAAAAACCTTTATTTTTTTTTGATTTAAGAACTTTTTATTATTTATTATTCGTTCTTTTCAAATTTTCTTTTTTGTTAACGTATTAAAACATTTTTGTTTTATTTTCATTTCAAACTGGTTGTTGTATTCAAGTGGCTGGTGTTTAAGTTTACGTAGTAGTAGTAGTACTTATACAAAGAGGCAAGGGCATGGACACGGACACGGACATGGACAGGGGCAAGGGCACCGGGTACTGGGTACACCAAGCACCGAACGAGTAACGCTCTAGTGACTCTGAGGGCGAGGGCCAGGAGGGCCAGGTGCGGGGCAACTAGCCTCCAAGGCCGGATGTGTGCGCGTGCCTCAACAACTTCTCTCCCACTGTGCGCGTGTGACTTGTCTTTGTATGAGTAGCCGAGTCTATGTGTGTATGTTTGTGTGTTGTATAGGCGCCATGCCACGCGACACCCTCACTTGTTCTTCTCAAGTACATCCACAATTAACTCATCTCATCTCATACCTATACTATGCAATTTTTCTAAAACTCTTGCCATGTATTTATCACTCTTCTGTGAGTGAGATTTTGATTACTTATGAAAATTTGTGTAGGTCTTCTCTTACAGTTGGTACATGTGTATCCCTCGGAGATTAATAATTAAAATCTGATAAATGATTTTTTACTTTCTCTTACCTATATATGTTGTTTTTTTAACCCTTTTTGACTACTGAGGCCCTTTGGGGTATCTTCTTCTTCTTTCTTCGCTTTAATCCCGCTGTGCGGGGTCGGCGGTTCATGGGTTTTTACGACCGGAAGGAATAGAACAGGCCGGACCGTCGCACGGTCTGACGCCTGTTGAAAATCTAGAAGGGAAGAGACTGACAAGCAAAGAACAGAAGTACTGTCAGTCCCAGCTAGGGCAGCCGTGGTCGCCATCCACGTACCCACAAGATATGGACCCCTGAGCTGACTGAGGGAGGCTCTTTGGGGGTATGATTTTATTAAATAACTTTCGGTATACATAGTATCGGGGTACTTTACACACACGGATTGCTCGGGGTCATCTATATAATATATAATTTTTGATATGAAAATGTATTAACATATGTTAATATAATACATTTTCATATCAAAAATTCGATATTGTTAGAAATATAAGTTTTGAGTCCCCCGGAATCCAAAAAAAATGGATCCCGCAAATGATCTGTCTGTTTATGATGTACTTTTTCAGTTTTTTTTTTTTTTTTTTTGATTTTTAAACATTCACACTTTTTTCTCATTCACACTCACACTCACACACATATTCACACTTTTCGGCAACTTAGGCCATTTAAGACATTTACGATAACCGTTATTGATTTCATATACATATATGGGGTCCAGGCATTCTTATTTAAGCCATTTGGTATCCAATTGGCTTAAATAAAATCATCGGACTGCCTGGGGTCCGAAACCGCGACGTTTGGTATACGAGCCCCTAGGGCTTGATTTTCTTAAAATTTCCTCTAACATTTTTGATTAAAATTCATAAATAAATAATTTTTTAGATGCTCTCTAAAAATATTCTTATATAAAATAATATAAAAATTAATTGATTTATGAATTTCAATCAAAATCGTTTGAGCCGATTTTGAAAAAAATTGAAAAAAGAAAATACAGAAGTAAAGTACTTTGTAATTTTTGGCCGATTTTATTTAAAAGCTTATTTTTTAAGGAGGATAACTTAAATATATAATTTTAAACTCCTAGCTCAGCGTTTCCCAAAGTGTGGGTCGCAACCCGACATCGTACCGTAGGAATTATATATATAAACTCGAAAAAAAAATTGTAAAAACACAAATTTTTTTTACAATTTTGTGTATCAAATAAACAAATAACTTAATTTTTATTAAAAAAAACTTGTTTTGTAAATAAAACCTCGTACCGGGCCTCGCTCAAAAAAGTTTGGGAAACGCTGTCCTAGCTTTTTTCCTTCATACTTTATTTGAACACAGACCATTTTGCGGAATTCACTTTTTTAAACTCAAAAGGCATCAAAATGAGTATTTCCATCAAAATCTCGACATTAAATTTTTTACATTATTTTTTTTTTTTAAAATTTTTGACTTTTGATTTGAAAATCGCACACTTTTTCTATCAATACACTATCTTTTGTCAAAGTTGGCATGATTATCTTTAACACGGAAGTTTCATGCTATTTGTTTTCGTTTGTTAGTTTAGAAATTAATATAACGTTTTTTATAATTGTTAAAAATATTTGTTGGTGATTTTTCCAGCCAATCAAAGGCATAAGCTGGCTGCGTCAATAAAAATAATAATATAAATTATTAGCGAAACAAATTTCAAAATTTAGCATTCATCTCTTTTAATTTGAAATTTTAAACTAAGACCAAATGGTTTCTCTGATTGTCATCATTAATCACAAATTTTTTTCTCATCGATGTTGATGATCATCATTATCATATATATATATATATTTTTTTTATTAAAAATATGACAGAATTAACAATTACACAATTGGCAATAAATTATAATTATATTTGCTTATTTATTTTTGTATTGCCTAAATCGAAAGGTTACTTTTTGTTCTATAAATCAGTTTGGAAAAAAAAAATTCTTACTCACGGTACTTGTGTAAATTGTAAAAAATAATAATTGTACGGAAATAAACTGGCGTCAGCCATTTTACTTTCATTCGCTACCTATTTATTTTATGGTTCATAATTTATTTATTATTCATTTCTTCGGTTAGCTTGGGAAATTATTTTCCAAGTCATTTTGAATTATTGAATAAAAACTTATTGCCCATAAAATGTCCATTATCAAAAGAGTATTTATTTTTTTATCAATATTAAATCTATTTTATTAATAAAATATACATTGATTTCCTAAGTATTTATTATTCACAATAATTTATACAAGTAAAAATTACCTATGACTTTAAATAAACAAATACAACAGAAATATTACATTTAATAAATTTATTAATTTTTTTTTTTTTTAATTATTCATTTTGTGAATCTCGCATTTTTGTCAAAGGCTTTCAGTTAAACATGTCAATAGAGACAATATCATTAAGAGTCATTGTTCGATTGAATTCGATTGATTGATAGCATTGTGTGTTAAATCATGACCCTCTATCATCATTTTGTTTTCATTTTAATCGGTTAATTTTTCTTTTTCACCTTCTCATACCACAATTTCTCTACCCCTAGCTCTTCGTACACTTGGGATTTTTATTTTGATAAATGATGTTTTTGACCATTTCCATAAACCAAATGATTATTTTATTTGTAAATTTCTGGAGTCTCTGATTTTTCCAAAAAAAATTATTTTTTCTTTAATCTGAGAAGTATATTTCCAGTTCATTTATTTTTTGGAATGTATGAGCTGAGTAAATTTATTCCATCCTTGTTAAAAACAAAATCATTATAAAATTTTTGAACATCTTTTGATACGAAATTGCTTAGCCAACCAAAATAATAAGATTCTCTTCAGAACAAAAGCCTTTGCCAAAATAAAAACTTTTGTTAGTAAATAAGAATAGAAGCCCAAATATGGATAATTAACACATAGGAACCAAGTACTAAAACATTTGTTTACCAAAATTCTTTATTCATCATCATAGTCTCCTTCAAGAACGATGCATTCCTTTCTATGCCAGCTGTGTAGAACGATTTATCTTTGGTTTCAAAATAGGCAATCACTGCTTCTTTGGAGCCAAATCTCTTTCACTGGAGCATCTTTTTGAAGTTTGGTGCTGGTAGGGCCCCTAAGTCTTGAGATCTGTATCATCGATATAACTGATTATTAAATAAATGATAAGATTTGTTGGCTGTGAGTCTTTTTGTTTGTAATAGGACAGGTTCAGGAGATTCCGGAGTCGAGAAGCATATAAAGGCTTTTTATTTGGCTGAATGTCGAGAAGTATTTAAGGGGGGTTCAGGAGTCCCAATAATCTTTAATTTTTTTTAAATTAAAAAAAAATGAATTTATTGTTATTATTAATCACATATTAATTAAGAAATTTTTAAAATAAACTTAGATGATTTATTTAAAAATCAAATTTCAAATTAGTTCAGCATTCTTGCAATAGATGGCAGGCTAGTCTAACAGCCGGTCGCCGAACGGCCTATATCTGGCCTATATTTATATATTTTTATGATTTTATAAAAGATACATAATATATAATAATATTTATAAAGTTTATAAAGTATTTATTGTTAAAAGATCAATGAAAATCAACCAAATATATTAAATATTATTAGCTACCATTCTGACATCTCTTGGCAAATTTTTGAATTACTTGAATTTTGGGCATACTTTTTATGACACACAACGCCATCTTAGCCGGAAAAAACATGCGTAACCACTTCGCTCCTGTTCCGCCTTAAAGGATTTTTATTTGGCTGAACCTGCCCTATTAAAATCAAATCTAACTGATTATGTTTCTTTGATTCCTAAAGAGGATTGGTGCCTTTTCAGTTTTCACTCGGTAGAACTTCATTTGTGTTCTCTGAAGTCTTTTCCAACAAACATCTTGAAATCGCCAGTCAATCTTTGATCTTGTATACCCAGTGGCGGATTAAGGTCGTCTGGGGCCTCTTGGCACTTTATGTTTGCCCCCCCCTCCCCCCTTGATATTGTATACGCAATTATTTTTTGTTCTACCCACTATCACTACCCATTAAAAATTTTTAAAAATAAAAGAAAATTGGCAAATTGTACTTTATTTTTAAATGGAGCTACAGAGTAGACTTACAATTACACATAAAAAAATAAAATATTCATAAATCATAACAGAATATATTTGGTATATTTTGGTTCAGAAAATATTTTTTAAATCAAAATTTAAATTTTTAAATTTTGGGCCTCCTATACCGGGCCCCTAGGCACGTGTCTAGTGGGTAATCCAGCACAGTGTATACCCAATTGGTCGTTTATTAAGTTGGTCACCAATGAGATTTCGATATCATCATACCCTCTTATAATCATACTAAAAACGAAAAATTGTAAAAAATGTATTAATATTGTTTTTCTGAATTTAGGTATTAAATTAAGATGAAAATAAATCAGGCAATGAGCAATAAAATGAAAGGTTTTGTCAGCAACTTTTTTTACGCTCTTCTAAAAGAAGTCAAATGTCAAATTATAGATTTGCTATTTGATAAAATATAGTAATATGATTTTCTTTCATTGTCGATCTAGTTTACTTATAATTTCGTGACAAGTTCTGAAATACAAAAACGAAAAGCCCTTTGACCCTCTCGTTCACCTTCTTTTAAAGTATCTCAGATCAAATTGATTCGAGTTTGTCACATCTGATTTTACTCCTAACGTAATATAATATTTTCATCACCCATTGGCCAAGGAGAGTAATTTTTATTTTCCCTTTCTTTTATTTCAAATTAACCTGTCATACAAATAAATATCAACAGATAAACATCTGCACGCTTCTTCTCTCGTCTTTCTCAATTTTACTTTCTCTCATCCTTCCATCATCACAAAAAAAAAAAAAAATTACTCTATTTATTAATCGTTCCGAAGTTGTCACCAGCTGATCAGATCTAACTCTCGAGTTTAATTTGCATAACAACTTCATTTCCACAATAATTAATAAAAATTTCCGTTTTTTTTTCTCATTCCTCCCTCTTTTTTTTCCCGACTATTATTCATTTGCTTTTATCACCATTTTTGACTGAAACACGAATTGTTAAGAACTCTAGGCTATAAAATACACTGTATTTACATTGATTTATCGTTTTGGACATAAAATAAATTTCCTAGCGATGTTATCGCCATATAGAAAAAGGCGGAGGTGAAAGGAAAGAGAAAGAGAGATGAAGATTCTTGTACAAGATGCAAAGTGAGCCTCCGGGAGGCGCAATTCGCTCGTGATTGCTAACGACTATTTTGTCAAAGGTTGCTATGAAAACGATTTAGCCCTTTGTTAGAGAAAAAAATTTAAATATAACTATATTTTTACTAGCAGGAATTATATCTTAGTAAACTACAATCATATGATGAATTTAATTAGTCAAGCTGATTTAATTGAAGGAGTTGACGATTTGATACCAAAACATCGACTTTTTTCCTGCTCTTTTTGGCTCCCTATTGTTTGGTCATTCCAGCGTTGTTTAATTTTTAGGGTTTAGACAGAAATATGTTTATTTAAAAAAATAATCCAAACATCTCCTTTTCGACTTCCCATTTATACTTAATACGTTAATTTTTTTTAATTAGAAACAAACAACCTTGAGACATGAAAGAATATTAACCTTGAAATCAATCACCTCTGAAAATTCTTCGATTTTCATTTTTTTGTATTATTTTGGTTTTTGGTGAATTTCAATTTAAAACACACGCAAAATAATTTTTTATTTCGTTGCGTGATTTATGAAATTTCCAAAAGACCGTTTAAATTCACTTTAAGAGATCTCTTTTTATCTAAATTGCTTTCGTGTACATAAACAATCTTCTAATTTATATAAATAGTGATTATAAATTAAGGTTTAAGATTTTCTTCTTTCAAATAAAATCACAACTCTTCCTATTTGTGAAAATATATTTCTTTATCATCTCTATTTGAATCTTTAAATAACAATCATTTCCGTTTCCACGATTTCCAAATGAATAATATTTCGATCGTGAAATTATATCAGCATCTCTGACCTGAGCATACATATTTCAAAATTGATTAGGTATCAGTAGTTTTGTTCTCGTATTTTCAGAACATTTTATTTTTTTAGAAAAATAGAGTTCCTTTAAGCCAGTTCCTTCGCATCTAGTCAACTAGCAAACTTTTTTTTTTTTTTCTTCAAAAAAAAAAAAAATATGAAAAAGTTAAAATGTTAATATCAAATTAATATATTATTGAAACAGAAAACCTTGTGAATTTAATTCTCCTATTAATAGCAAACCTATCCGACCGATAGCAAATCATCGATATAGTAAACAAGAAAGCTTAACCTTCGAGTTAAAAAAATGAGTTTTTTCACATATAATTAGCTATCTGAGGTATAAGGAAGGTTTTGTGAAGTTGGAAATTAATAAAGGCATCATTTTAAAATTAATTTGCTCAGGGGCCCACGTCTTGTGGGTACGTGGATGGCGACCACGAGCTGCCTGAGCTTCATTTCCTTGTATATCTGTCTCTTCCTTCCTCTTTTCAACAGGCGACGGGTCGGCCTGTCCTATTTCTTTCGGTCGCAAAAACAAATAATAGGGTTGAAAATAAGTTATGTTCGCCGACCCCGCATCCCGGGAATAAGGCGAAGACAGAAGAATCATTTTAAAAATTATTAAAGATTAAAATTTTTTATTTTTTAATTCGTTTAAGTTCGTTTTTCGGCATCGGAGGCCATTTCGAACCCCTCTCTATTTATTTCAATTGATTGGTACCCAAATGAAATAAATTTTTGTCAGATGAAAGGAATGCGAACCCTTGACTCCTAGCACAAGAGATAGAAATTCTACCAATGAGCCATGGCCCAAGGGCTAAATAAAAAAAACAAGACTTGTGTTTCTAATTTCACCCCTTAGCTAAACCTTATACCAAACTTTAAACTTTAGCTAACTAACTACGATCTGCGGGCTCTTATTTAATCGTATGATTAGCCTAGCGTATCCTAGGGATAGCTAGGTTAATTAGACGTGAAGCAACCGTGCCATTAGTGAATTTTCACTATTAGTTGGTCCCTGTTACTGAATTAGGTTCTTAAATTTTTCTTTGTATCAGAAAATATTTACATATGAAAGCCTCTATTTTTTTGTGATTACTTCCACTACATAATATATTTTCATCTCTAGCCTAGGTAAGAGAGATAAAGGGTGCATTTAATTAAATAATCCTTGACCTAGGGCTTTCTATTTATAACCTCGAGGCCGAGCAACCCTTTGCCTTTTAGTATACAAATCCAAAAAGGTTCAATGTCCTTAATTATTTTCGAAACGCAATACCTGAGCCTAATGACCACTCTCGTAATCTAGGGGTCATCAGAGTCGCTAATAAATTCTTCAGCTTAGTCATATAGACCGGAAGTCGAGGAAACAAAACCTGCTCTCCTCTCTCTCTGTACTTTTGGCCCATCCAAGTCAATTGTTTTTTTTTAAGTGTATAGCGTGGGAATTATTATGAATCATCCTCATCCCCACTACTCTCTTCTTCGCCTGTGTTTTATTATGTTATTATTATTTCGGTTGATCTTTTTTTTTTATTTCGTTGCCTGAATATGCAAACTGACAAGCCAACTGTTTCATAACTAGTTTTTTTTTTTTTATTTCTTATCGGTGTGACTAATTTCCGCCCTTTTAAAAATTCCTTCAATGGATTTATAAAATGACAAGACTTTTTCTAAATATTAGATCAAATGTAACATTAAGGTTGTTCACATTAAACACTTTCGTAGATTAAAACTAATTTTTTAATATGTTATAAATCACTATCAAATACGTATAAAATAAAATTTTGAAGCAGATCTGACACAGGGTTATCGTGTAATTAATTTTTTAAAAATTGAAATTTAACATGTAGCCTATGGGGAATAACGACGAAACGCACACATATCGAATTATATAGGCATCTGTGCAAATGATACAAAAACAAAAAAACTTACATTTTATTAATTCACTTCCGAGGAATATGTTAAAAATAAAATCAAAAGTTTCTGCGACCGCTTTTAAAGATATTTTAACAAGAAAGTCAAAAAATTCTCCAAAATGACAGTCGCTAATATTTAAAAATAATGAATTCTCGAGAGTCAGACCAGCCTGGCAAGTCGCATAGCATAAGTGTCTTATCTCTATGTCAGATACATTTTTTTTTCAATTTTACAATATTTTTCTCGCAAATCGTCCATTGTGTTTAAACTGATTTGCATTAAACATTGTAATATATTAAATAAAATAAAATTTAAGGCGTTTAAGATTTAAAATAGATAGCTGATGAATGCAATGTTGCCAGATCTATATTACGTAAATACTACTCAAGTCGAAGTCATTCATTTATTATTTTTGGTAATTAAATTATTAACTTAATCCAATTATAAACTATGATAGGTCACGACTAAATTATAATAAAATTTTATTCAAATTTTTAATTTTATTTAAAAAAAATTTAGATTCTATTATACTTACATTACTACCAACAACCTTAATTGAATTAGGAAAATAAATTTTTTTGCCTCAGCATTTTCCAACCATTTTAAACTTTCAATTTTTTAATGATCACAAAATGTAATCTAATTGTTTGTTAAAAATTTCTCATTATTTTTGTAACAATTGGTTGGTAATTATGCCACTCAGTTGGTATTTGTATCGTACCAGCAACGGATTATAGGATTTTTTAAATCTATATTAAGATAAATAAATAGAGGATTAAGAAATTTAGTCATTGATCAAAACAACTCATTATTTTATGTCTTCATCATGTCTTAATAATTAATTTATTATTTACATTTTTTCTTATTTGAAAGTTGGATCAATATATAATTAGTTTATCACCAAATATAATATTTATAGGGAACGAGAGGGTGTTCAGGACCTATAATTTGCAACAAACCTCCTCATTGGACCCTGTTATGTTTGTCAAAGACCAAACATCGAGTTTTGAGAAAATCAACAATAAAGTTTTTTGTTTTCATTGGATTATATATAATTTATGTTGTCAATTGTGCAAGTAACATTAAATATAAATTTTTTTAGGACATATTTCATAAAAAATACTATTAATTAAAGCATTTGAAACAATATTCCGTGATTAACTCAATTTTTAATTTTTTGGTCTTTGACACACCATTGCATAACAGGGTCCAATTACTACCTAATTCACAATAAATTTAAAAAAAAATTGATTCTGGAGATGCTGAGAAAATTCTTAATAAAAATTGGTAGGTCACCCTTACCACTCTCTGGGAACCAATTCACTCCAAATTTTAATATTAGGCCTATAAATTTTTATAATATTCTAATACAGCGGTTCCCAACCCGTGGGCAGCGGGCTTATTGCAACTGGGTCGCGGACGTCTAGGAAAAATTATATAAGCCAATATATAGGTTTACATATACACTGGGCTCCGCCGACCCCGCACCGCGAGAATAATAGGGGCGAGGACAGAAGAAGAAGACATATACACTGGGCCTCAGCGGGTTTTTTACAGAAAAAGTGGGCCGCACATCTGACTGTCGCACAGCACACTTGTCACTTCACTTGGCACTGCTTGTCATACCAGAATTTTCGTGTCGACATATTAGTTTCCGCCGATATATTAGAATTCAAGATGTAAAATTTATAAGTATGAGAAAATATTCATATTTTGTTACCATGGCAACAATTTCTCCTATACTTCCTATGAAGTACAAGAGTAAAGTGGTCTTCAAACAATTTTGAGGAGCGAAATGAGAATTTGAATACATTTGAAAGAGCATCGAATAAATAATTGATTAATGAATTTTAATTTTAATTTTTTTTTTCATATTTTTATAAATAAAAAAAAAAAAAAAAAACCTTTTCGAATAATGATTAGTGTTATCTTAACTCAATTCAGTACTTAACTTTTAATTTGGCCCTTCATGATTGATTGATTAGTCGTTCTGACAGAAGACTTTGTTTTTTATCCAAATCTGATTATGGCTCTTTAATTTTCGTTGGAGCTATTCATTCATTAAAACAAGCGCCGCTGATCCTCTGCTAATTCTAAATCCTGAAATCGATAGAATATTGGCTTTGCATTGACTCCATTAAATCGGCTTTATTCAATGATATATGTATGGATTGTTACCATGTATAGAGTTATATTTTTTTTTCATCTCTTTCTCTCTTTACATCAATGCAGGACACAAAATATTTATAAGCTGAGTGAATATTCAATTTATATAACAATCAGACATAATGAGCAAATATATAAACTGAACCTGAGCTTCAAAACTTTTTTTCCCTAAACCTGAACTGAATTGGAAATTAAATTGAACGATAAATAAAAATTTAATTTTTTTTTCTGATCCTATCAATCACTTTAATTCAGTTTTTATTTATTTATTTATTATTATTTTTTTTTTTTTTTTTGAAATAAGAAATTAGTACCTTCTTGAGAAAATATTTTTTTTATTTGATGCATATATCTCTTATTTATATAAATTATTTTGTATAGTTTTCAAGCCGAAAATATCGCGATGTTCATTCATTTTCCCGCTAGCCGCCATTTTTTTTCACTAATTTTTTTTCTTCAGAATGGTTTGACTAATTAGGATAACATTTGGCATCGTGCTTACTGAGGTAAAAAGGACTAGTGTTAAAAAAAATAATACTCAACCTTATTTTAAGATATTTTTCAAAATGGCGCCCATTTGAAACTACAAATTACAAACTATACTATTTTGTTTAACATGAAAAAATAAAACTTTTTTCACTTTTTTGATTTTTTTTAAATTTGTAGTTTTCGAGTTATTTCAATTTAAAAATTTTAATTGGGCGCCATTTTGAAAAATATCATAAGATAAGGTTGAGTATTTTTTTTAACACTAATCCTTTACCTAGTATCATGCCAAATTTCACCATAATTAATCAAATTCTGGAGATAAAAAAAATTTAGTGAAAAAAAAACAAAAAACAAAATGGCGGCTAGCGGGAAAACGAAGCATCTTTGGATCTATGCTATAAAGAACTTTTTTTCTTTATTTGAATAATATAAGAAAGCCAATCCAGAAGTTTGGCAGCCTATTTCAGAAATACCCTGTATATAGGGCTCGCAGGTTATTCTGACATATAATAAATAATTTTTAACTTTTTATCATAATAATTAACAATTTTTTTATAGTAAAATTAATAGAATAGTTTTCATTGATGAATATTTTTTCTTGGTGTCATTTACAAAATTTATTCAAATAGAGTATTAAAAATTTTACTCTGTTTAAATTGAAAAAGGACTTTTTATTTATTATTATTATTTTTTTTTGAATTCAAATGTCAAATGTTGAGTTCAGATCAAACCAGAATTTTTTTTTATATAATATAAACAAAAGTGATTATAATAATACTTCATACGCATATATAACGTTTGTTAAATCGTTTTATTTTTTCATAAATATTTATTTATTTATTTGTAAGCCTATCATATTTTTGTGCAAACAAAACCAAATATTTGACTTTGTGCTAAGCACATAAAAATATTTATTTTTTTCTACATTTTCTATGAGCAGCCTATACATATGGTATAGTCCTTTAGTACCGTATATCTATTTCCTCTGTCTCTGGCCTATCACTGAGAGAGAGTGGTAAACAGGCACATACACACAGGAAATCAGTGGCTAGCTCTTTATATTTATAATACTTAAAATTAATATATCTTAATCTTAAATTCTGAAAAGTAGCTTGCATTATTTACACCATATTGAAATATTGGAAAAAAAAAAATTCCATTTATATTTTCATTACACTGGACCCCCCCCCCCCACTCCGCCCCCGAAAATATTCTTAAATGAATGACAAAAAATTTTAGAGTTTAAATAAAGTTTTATTAAAGTTTTTTACTGTATTCTTTATATAAACAAAAATCAAGTACGTAGGTTTATATTTGAGCACAATTTCTTAAGGTGGAGTTGTTTAAAAAAAATAAATAAATATAGAGGAGTAAAATTTGTAATTAATACGAAAGGAGAAACTGGTATCAGGAAATATTTATATCTTGGTACAGTACCATGAAAACCATTATTAGAATTACAAATTTTACCCATCTATATCTCCTGAACCGTTCACTTTAGGATGATTATGTACTAGACCATTTTTGTTTGTAATTTAATTTCGATTATTTTTGTATAGATGAATTTTTGCGGAAAAGCGCATAGTTTTCGAGATATTTACGAAAAACCATCTTCCCGCAACTTTACTGGCTTATTCCCGGAATTGCAAGTGCTGACTCTAGAGTATCTTTCCATCACTAAAATGCAACCTATTCTGAAAATATTAGCCTTCAGAAAACTCTTACCCATTTTTGGGCATGAAAACTTATAAAAATTTAGATTTACCCGGTATTAAAATTAACTCAAATTTCAAGAAGGATTTTTATTTTAATTTCACTTTCGTTTGTTGAACATCATTCCCCCTAATAATTTTTTTTCCTCTCTCTCTCTCTCTCTCTCCCTCGCTCTCTCATTCACTCTCTTTGCAAAAAGCCACAGTAGTATATGGGTTGGGACTCCGCCCCACACTCTCATCCCTTTTGCGCCTGTTACCACAAGCAAGACAGAGACGGAACATCGGCCGTGATATAAATCACATAGACAGAGAGGGGGGCGAGAGTTAATGCAATAAATTAACACCATTACGACGCCCCCCATCTCGTTACGCCGCCCCCTGCCACATTTCAAGGGGGGGGGGCTCCCATGCCAACATTTCAGGGCCCCGGCCCCTCAGCGCAGACGCCGATGCCGACGCCTCCACGGCATTAATGCTAATGTCTCTATATGTAATTATGGCTCGCGCAGTAAATACATTACTAGTATAAATAGACATCACATGCGAACAGGGTGGGGGGATGAGAAGAGAGAGAGAGAGAGAGTACACTAGAGCTAGCGTGCACTAACGAGCACTAATAAAGTCCATTGCACGCATGCATTATCTCAAAGAGAGAAAGATAATGGTGTCAATAAATTGAGAGCTATATTAGAATTTTAGAGGCCCCCTTCCTACTCTTCATCCTAACCCCCACCCTCACTCCTTTCTTGCTTTAATATATATAATATAGAAACGACATCGTAAATAGAAGCGTTTGTATTAACGATATATTTATTTTCTTTTGTTTCAGGTGAGTGCCTTTACTATTCAGCCCCTAATAAAATAATGCGGTAAGAGATATTCAACAGATTTCATTTTTTTTTTTAATTATAAGCAAATTTTTTTGGTTGTGGACTTTTGTATGAATAACCCCCCCTCCCCTAATTTTTTTCCTTATTAATAAATCTAAGTAGCTACAATTTTTTAAATGTAAACATCTGATTTTTCATCTCATTCTCATACTATTAGAAGTATGGTACTTTTTTAATTTGCCAATCAAGTTTTTATAAAGACTACAAAATATAAATAAATATTTGGTTGTCCTTTCTAGACTCTGAAGACGTTTTGGTTGCGTTTTTCTCCCTTTATCAGAAAACAGTCTGTGCTTATATATTTAACATTTTCTGTTAGTTCTGATTTATTCATTAAGAGCTATGTATTTAATTATAATATTTAGAAGTGCTTTTTGAATTTGATTTAAATATTTAAACCTGCAAGGACTAACCTCTTGGATTTTTAAATATCTTCCACTTCTCCTATGAGGGAGTTCATAATTTGTACAATTAATCAGATAATTAAAACAATTCTGGTATATGCATATAATTTTCACATAATCTTTATAAAAAACCAACATATAAAATACTTTCTCTCTATATTTTATATATATAGGCAAGAGAAAGTAAAAATTTATTTCGAAATTTCAACAGAAAGTTGCCCAAACAAAGCAGACAGACAGACAGACAGTCATTTGAAATTAATGGACCTGCGATCTTTTGATAGTTTTATTAATTTGATAATGAAACTTTTATTCATATTTTTTTTTTTTTCGTTGAGTGCGACTTTGTTCAATTTCATTTTTTTTACAAAATTATATCATTTTATTTTAGTAAAAAAATAAAAAAATCTAATTGATAGTGAATTTAGTCATTTACACAAGGGTTACACCCCTTTTAAGTTATAAACTGCATTCACCCATCCCCTTTGGGACAAAAGTTCCGTCAACATCTCCCTCTCTTCATAATTTTACCCTCGTCGTTTTATGGGTTTTAATTAATTACAATATTTGATCATCTTCCATCATTATAACATTGCTATTATGACTTTTTTCTTAAATTCAAAATTTCTATAAAAAAATTATCTTATTTTTTTTTTAATTTAATTAATATTAATACAAATTGGCCGCACGACAGGAATAAATCCCAATTATGTGAACCGTGAAACAGAAATTTATATAATTAAATATTTATTAATTCATATACCCGAAAAAATAAGGGTGTGCCGCCGGGAGTTGAACCACGAATCCTCCAATTTGTACTCGGAGTGCCCTTACCACTAGACCACAGGTGGTTTAGGTAAGGGCACTCCGAGTACAAATTGGAAGATCCGTGGTTCAACTCCCGGCGGCACACCCTTATTTTTTTCGGGTATTAAAGCAAATTTATATTTTCCTCTCTTTGGTCTTGGCACTAAATTTCGAGTATCTCGAATTGGAATTTATTTTTTACAAAAAAAATATTGTATTGCAAAAGTTTTTTTCTAAAAAATTAAATAAATCATCAAATTCTTCAAAAATATTTTTTTTTTTATAAAAAAACACTCACTTTTTTCTCATTCACACTCACACTCACATATCCATTCACGCAGTCTTTTCAGCAACTTAAGACTTTGGCGATTACCGTATTTATTTATAATATCAATTGGGGGTCCAGGCATTTCTATTTAAGCCATTTGGTATCCAAATGGCTTAAATAAAATCATCGGACTGCCTGGGGTCCGAACCCGTGACGTTCAGGTATAGAAGGTAGACACGCTACCAACTAGACCAAGCTCGTAGGCTTAAAAGCATTTGAATTAAAAAAAAAAAAAAAATATGACACTGACTAACTAAAAAAAATTTTTTTTAAAGTTCAGAACGAGAAACGAACCACTAACCAAGAAACATCTGTTCCACCCTGTTTAAAATGTACTTGCAAAAAGAAATAGATAATCAAAACTCGTTTCATCTTTAATAGATAATAAATTTTTTATCTAAGATAATTTATGCCCCTGTCCGGTCCTAAACCGAACCCTTTTTCTTTTTTTCTCAATCAGCTTAATTAACGCGAACTTAATTAATATATTAGATTGGTAAGTTGATTTGTCTGATCCTAAATTAACTCCGAAGGGGCTCTGGTTTATGTCATGGTACACGTAGCAAACGCATTAGATGGCTGATAGATAGAACGATACTTCGCCATTGGCTTGTGCTTATTAATGATGACACATCGAAGCGATCGTTTATATTATTAGCTTGGCGTGTGGCCGTAAATAAATATATAGCACGCGAATCCTCGGCCAATTAGCAATAATTTAGCATTTTGGCCACATATTAAGCTATCTATCTGTAACATCATAATTATCAATAGAGCCCCGCCTGGTGGGGCTGATTTGAATTGGCAATGCCGTCGAGGGGGTGTATACAAAACAGTTAATATGCAGGCTGCAGGTAGGGTTCTGTACTCGGGTTGGGTACCAACTGACACAGGCCAGATAGACGCCCTTGTGCCATGCATTTCGATTTTCGTTTGTTTATCGGATGCATCCAGCCCTCAACTGCAGTTGCATTCCGAAATTGACTACATTTTGTATGCCGGCTTTGTTAGGATTCACACCAAACAGGCATTCAATTGTTTTGCTTTTTCCTATAGTATACTAAATTAAAATTTGTAAATTATTTCATTCACTCAACGAAGACAATATTAATCCATTAAAAAAGCGGGATTATATAAATTAGAACCAATTTAGATTAATTAGTATTTTTATTTTGTTTTCGACATATTCCCCCATCTATCAATAACATCGTTAAAAAAAAGTAGATCCTCTGAAAATCTCATATATCATAACAACTATTAATTCATTCCACTGCAAAAAACCTGACACATTTTCTTAATAATTAATGTTGATCTAAGTAAAGGTCAGGTTCAGGCCTTTCGACACCCGGAGATGTTTCCAGATAACTTTATTATCTAATCTTTAGTACTTGAGAGAAAATTAATATAAAGGTAGTTAGAGAGATTATTTTGGTAATGAATAAATTTTAACGCGATCCTGAGACAAGAGAGTATCACTACAGACCTACTATCTTTATGCAAATTTTTAGATTTGAAACATCTCCAGGATCGATAAGGCTTTTATTTTAGATGAACGTGACCTTTTCTAAGATCATCAAGATTATCAACACTACCACCAAATCTTATCTATCTTGTTGGATGAATTGTTCCAAGTCTGTTGTTGTTGTCATATTGAGAGACAATTCCATGGAAACTAAAGATAAATTCACCTGTTCTTACAATGTACATCAATTCCATTTTATTAAACAATTTCTCAAGCTTCCATCATACTATAAATTTAAGCCTGATTAAATTAATTCATAGCTAAATAAAAATTTATCTAATTTTAGACCTGGTATTGTTGAACCTCTCTATTTCAATATTTCAACTTTTTTGGGAATAGATTAAATTAATTACGAGACCTCATCTTTCTTGAAGTCGTGAGGACACCTCGAGGGCAATATTTGGAGAAAGGAGAGGGAAATATTAGTTCGTGGCCTGACATCTACCTATATGACATTTCTCGAAGCAAAAGAAAATCCGTCCTTCATGAGAACAGCCCATAATTTAATGGATCTGTCAAATTGGTTAATTCAAACATCGGGTTAGGGTGACGTGTTATGATTGTTAAAACAATAATTGGAAAACTTAAAAATGCAGTCTAGAGAATGGATAAAAAAAACTGCAAGGAAATTTTTTATGAAATGATGTTAGGGGTCAGTGTATAGTCACAACACGATTTTTGAAGTTTTTGATTTTTGATACAAGCACAACACGTCTCTTTAATCAGCCATCTCAATGAATCGATTAATTTATGGTTTGTTCACATGAAGAACGGACGTTTCCAGCAACCGTTTATATTTGATTCTAGCAATAGTGTTGGGCTTCGAACTTTCCAAATGCTCTGATATATCCATGTTTATCAATAAAATCCCACTTTTCATTTAAACCTTATCCAAATATTAAAAAGTACCAATTTTCTAATTTTATCTTCTCAGGTTTTATGCTGTTGAGTGTATTTATATTTTCTTATGTCGTTTTTAGAACTTTATCTTCTTCTTTCCTGTGGCTTATCCTTATTTTTTTTTTTCTAGGGGTCGCTAATTTTTATTTTCCCTCTCCACAATGTCCTATCCTGCGCATCCTCAAACTCCAATCCCTTCTCCTGCAGTCCTCAGTCACACAGTCCATCCATCTTCTTTTGGGCCTACCCCTTGGTCTCTTTCCTTCCACATTCAAATTTAACATTCTCTTCCCCACATATTCCTCTTCTCTTCTCTTTAGAACTTTATATAGGTTTAATATTTTTAATTTTGGTAAATGTAATTTATGATATTAAGATGCGGAAAATAATAAATTTTTTTTTAAAAAGATAATTCATTATTCATCTTATGTTCCAACCTACTCTTTTATTTTGTCAAAAAAAGAACACTCAACAAAAAGAACAAAAGAACAGGTAAAGCTTAGATATATGATGAATTCCTTTAGTCCCATTAAGACACAAACAAAAAAAAAACATTTAACTTTAATTAATTTTATGTTGATATTATAAATAACGGGGTTGGCTGTAAAAATTTGCGGAACTCACATAAGAGAATATAATAAAAATCTCAAACATGTTTATTTCAAACCTTAATTTTTTTTTTATTCCATTTTGTTTTGTTTTTAATTCACCACTTGTAGTTAATTTATTAACTGCTAATGACTTCCGTTGCAGGATGTTCATAAAGTAAAATAGATTGCAACTTGTTCGTTTGAATCAATTCTCTTCTTCTTCAACTCTTCGGGCCTCATTTATTTAGCGTCGTGTAAATAAGACCATAAACTGACATTTATACTTGGTGTATTTAAATAGCACATTTTACGATGCTTTGCGGTGAGTAATCATCTAAGAAAAAAAAAAAATATCTCGACACCCGTTGAACTTTTAATCCGCAATTGAACTTCAAAGAGAGAGAGAGAGAGAGCAAAAATGATCTCATAGTCGGATGCTGAGTCAAGAGCCTTCAATTACCATCAAATCACTCGCAACAAATGTTTCTCCAATTGGAAATGGAAATAAAATTCCAAATATTGATTTCAAATTTTCATCTTAAATTTGAATTTAATATACTTGGTATCTGTTAATTAATTTCTCCCACGGTTTGTCTTCTAATTATTCGTGTTTCTCAACCTTCTTTTATTCACACTTTTGGTGTTTTGGTACCCTTCCCCATTTCTTCAATTAGGTTAAGATGTTGAGAAATTGGATGTCAGGAATCTCTCTCAATTAGAGAAGCACTATTAAATCTTAATTTTGAAATATCATTTGATTAAATTTTAAAAATATGAAATTTCACTTGAGGATCTTAAAAATGAGAAGAATAATAAAATCCTATTGGATTTTAATTTAAAAAAAAAAAATACTAACAAATTTGATATACTAAAATTAAATGGTAATTCTTGCTGCATCCAATTTTTCTTCACATCAGCCCCCAAGGGTTTTGATTCTGAATTCTAATTCATTTAAAATTATCTTCTTATTTTTATTATCTGATGTTTAATTTATTTTTATTTAAAAAAAAAAAAAAAAAAATTCAAGAAATTTATATACAGTAATTTTTAAAAACACGAAAGGTTATTGAGCAATTAACTTTAAATTAAATACAAATGAAAAATTTCCTGGATATCTATACTTTATCAATCATTTATTTAATCATTTCATATTCCTCTCCTTATAATTATTTTTTCAACATTTCAAATTATAAGCTTACTAATTTTATAAGCGTTACTATTTAGTATACATTTCATACAATAATTTACTAAATAACCCTATAGCCCATCGAAGTTATGGGATATTGATAAGTAGGGATCTATAATACAATTATAAATGGTATATTAATTAAGAATTTCTTTAACAATAATGATCCTATAACTCCTATAAAGAGTTATAGAAATTCCCAAATTAATAGCTTTTTTAGTGTTAGTTTTGATTATACTTATCAATATCTTTACCTGCCTTGACTTGACTGTCTGGACAAGTTACAGCAGATCTTAGATGGCATTTTCTTACCTGCCATAGGACCATTTAGTAGTGAATCTGTCACCGAAGAGAGGGTTGAATTCACGCTGAATTCTCTCTCATCGGCATTTAGTGCAATGATAGTGATTGAAAAGTGCAGCTGGGCGTCGGTTGTTCTCCCTTCAAAAAATCAATTTCTCTTAAACTACGAGCCCGTTTTAGGTAAATTTCTTTCTAATTATTTTATTTTAAATAATTTAACAATATTTTTACTTTTGATCGAAAAATTAGCGATTTCTCTCACGATTCTGGGGGAGGGAAAATCAAATCAATTTTGTGTTGGTTAGTTGGGTTGTCTAACCAAAAGAACGAATTTTTTTTCCTCATACAATTTTGGTTAAATAATTACTTGAAGTTGTGGCTAAGTTGTGATTATAATGGAGAGATGGAGATATCAGCCAAATTGGAATCCTCAAGGTTCAGTACAATAAGACGTTTCGGCCTGAATTTATTTGGTCATCTTCAGTATACACATAATGCAAGTGCACGTGTGATTGAACCAGGATTTGCCAAAAATAAAATTTATTTGCTTCATACAAAATTATATGGCTCATGTGCCCAAGTTATAAATGATCATTTATTTGGCCGAAACGTCTTATTCTGGGAGTTTTATTGAACCTAGAGCATTCCAATTTGGCTGATATCTCCATCTCTCCATCATAATTTTGGTTTTTGTCTCCTCTTCGAATGCACCTTCGTTGAATTGAACTCGTAATCTTTTCTTAGAGTAGTAATTTTAAAGTATTTTGAGATTTTCTCATTATGAAAAACTATTCCCCAGATTAAGTTGTATGCTGGGTATGTGAGATTGGAGTTGGGAAGAATAAAACCAGCGTTGTCGAACACCTTTACACTTTTATTCAGGCAGATGTTTCGGTAACCATAACGGTTGCCATCTTCAGTGCCAATGAAAGTTTTTTAAGGTGTCCCTGTCATACATAATAATCCTATAACTATATAAGATTATTATGTATGACAGGGACACCTTAAAAAACTTTCATTGGCACTGAAGATGGCAACCGTTATGGTTACCGAAACGTCTGCCTGAATAAAAGTGTATAGGTGTTCGACAACGCTGGTTTTATTCTTCCCAACTCCAACTATTCCCCAGATTTTATTGATTGTCCCCAAAATTGTTCCTGTTCATAAAATAGTTAAATACTTCCATATAAAGATTGATTAAAATTACCTCTGTGATATAATCATCTGTTTTGATGCTATTTGTAAATTTCTTCTCTTTGGAGAAACGCTGTCCTCCTCCCCCGCTTTCCAGAAGCCAATAAAAGTGAAAATTGATCAACTCTGACATTCCCCCATTGCTGTCTTCGTTCGTTTATCGACTCGACTTTCCAGCACTCGGACAATCAGCTATAATTATTTTACGTATTTTGGCTGATTGCCACCGATCCTTGTCTTGTGCTTACATCACAAAGAATCAGGTCCATCGAGTTGTTCTCACAGCATCATTAGCTTAATGAACCCTCAGGCTCTTCGATTCGATCGCCAATAATTAAGTCAATTTTCGCTTTTGACGGCTCATTGATTTCAATAAAAGGATGTTTCCTAGCCTTGTTCCCATGTTCCCGATTAGCGAGTGAGTGGGGGCGCGGGCGTCTTCTTTTTCCACTTCAACTTCATCCCATCTCTTTGTTTGTTTGTTTTTTTTTTTATACCAGTCCGAAGGAATTTCCGTTTTCGCAAAAAAACATGTTCATCTTAACCCATTGCATTCGGCTCTCGATCAATTCTCCCTTTTTATACTGAAAATGTTTTTCTTCAAGCCACATTTTGTTTCAAATGTAGAATTATATTTCTTTAAAAGCCTGAAAATAATTTAATTAATGAAACGATGTTTAATTAGAGTTGCAATCAATCCTCTTTTTATTATAACTATCTAAAATCTCTATTTATTCCAAGGGAGAAAATGGGTTTGGGATACATGTTTTTTTTAAATTTGCATTCGTTTTACTTTATTATATTAAATTTTGATGAGGGAAATTTAAACCCCACAATTTTTTTTATCTACCTATAAATTCTAAGCAAGGGCGGATACAAGAGGGGGTAAAGGGGGTAATTACCCCCCCCCCCCCTCCCCCGAAATTTGAAAAAATACTTTTTTTTTTTGAAAAAATTTATTTTTATCGTAAAATTTTAAAAATTAATACTTAAAAATTGGATTTGTATTTATATTCTGGCAAACAAGTACAGAAAGCGCCTTTAAATTACCGAAATTAAGAAAAAATAGTGTGCTGTACGACAAATCACACCAGATTATCCCCCCCCCCCCCGAGAATCACCTCTGGATCCGCCCTTGATTCCAAGTCATAATAATTCCAAAAATGCAAATAAAAACTCTAATAGCTATGTATAAATGCAGCTTTAAGCGAACCCATGGCTCTTAAGTCATTAAATATTAAACAATTTTTTTGTAAACTAGATGGTGTGACTTAGCACATCTTCGCACTTACCTAAGATTTTTATATAACCATTTAAAATCACAACATTGACGTGACAACAATCAATATATTATGCAGTGGCGTCATTTTAGGGGGCAGGGGGGCATTTGCCCCCCCCCCCCCAAGGGCTGTGATTTTTATAAAATTTTATATTATTCTAAATAAAATACTCCAAAATACATCTACGAGTATACAAACTGTACAAAATTAAACAATTAATTAAATTAAATATGTTTTGGCCAAATTTGAGTACCCATTTGTAAGTAAATTTTTAAGAAAAAAAAAATGTTTGCCCCCCCCCAAGAAAAAGTTGAAATGACGCCACTGATATTATGCTTAATTAGCCTTTGAATTGAGGGGAAAGAAAATAGCTCGATTGATCATTACTCAATCAGGCTCACATGGTTTTTTTTTCTACCAAAGGACAGATTAGTAGGATTTCTTGGAAGGGTTTGTTAAAAAGGGGGAAAAAAATTCACTGTCGCTACCAAGTCTTCCAAATGCTTCTTTTTTTTCTCTTTCTCCAAAAAAAATATGAGGGTTTTCATCTAGGCTAGCGTGACTTTCAAAACTTAAAAAAAAAACAACAAAATTACATCTGACCACCGGAAAAAGTATTAATTAAATTAGATATTAATTTTAAGATAAGGGAGGATTTACTTACTTGCTAGTTTTTTTTTTTTTGTGGCCCTCTTCAAATGATCGATTAAACTAAGTTTTTTAACTTTTTTTTTTTTGAGGTCATTTCAAGATATAAAAGCGAATTTTTTGGCTAGGATTCAAGAAAATAAAAAGAAAAAAAAATTAAAAATAATTGGGTAGAGAGAGAGTTCCATTGACATATTCGAACTTATCGATTCCTTCGTCCTTGTCCTAGAGAGATAATAAAATTTTCAGGAAAAGCCAGTTGGGCGGATGCACGCAACGAGTACCAGAGAAGCCATGTTTTTTTTTTTTTTTTTTTCTAATTCCTTCTACCAATTTTTCAAAAAAATTGTCCAAACCGGTTCTCAGTAAAATACTCTCTATTCTTGAAAAATAAATAATATTTGACAGTTATTTTTACTTTCTCTTACCTAAGTATAGTAATAATAAAATAATAAAAATTCGTTGTGTAGATTTTGATGGATATACACGTTTTGAGGCTAAAAAAGTATGCCCCGCAAAATTTTCTGTGTATGGAACAAAATATCTCAAAAACGAAAAAAGCTAGGAAATGGAAATATTATATTTAAGTTAAGTATCTTTTTGAGGCTTGAAAATAAGCTTTTAAATAAAATCGGCCAAAAAGTACTAGTACTTTATTGATGTACTTTTTCAGTTTTTTTCGATTTTCTCAAAATTTGCTCTAACAATTTTGATTAAAATTCTTATTTTTTAGCTACTCTTTAAAATGTATATTCTCTTTTTGCACTCACAATTGTTCTACTGTACTTCAAAGATAGGAGAAATATTTTTAAAAAATTTTACATCTTGAATTCTAATATATCGGCAGAAACTAAATAGACGTAGCCTGTAGACACAGAAAAAATATGATTTGACAAGAAGGGAACACAACTTTCTCGAAGGTAAGAGAAAGTTGTGTGCAGTGCGATTAGTCACACCAGATTTTTATTTATTTATTTATTTACAACGCCTTGTCCAATTCACAATTAATATTCAATTCTTAAGTTATTTTTTAACAATCTTAATTTTGCTTCTTTTTGAAGTTATACTTCTTTTGGCGCGTTTGATGAGATTGATGAGAGTGAATTTGTGAAAACGACATGATGAAGTTAGCCCCAGAATTTGTATAATAAAAACAAACAATAAAAACAATGAAGATAGCCCCAGAATTTGTTAAAACGATATGATGAAGTTATATTTGACAAAATGTGTTGTTATTTTCAAATCCAAAAATTAAATTATTAATTAAATTTATTAATTAATAATTTAATAATATTTTTTTATCTAAAGGGACCAAAATTTATTTTGTTTAAAAAATAAAATAGAAAGAACACCAGCGCTCTTTGTTTGAAAATAAAATAAAAAGAACGAATGGAAGACCGAAAGAATCAGGATCGAAGACCAAAAGAATCATGAACAAAGAGCTAATATCGAAAGAAAAAGAACTAGTCACTTGTTACTTTAATAAAATCTTTGAAACCTTTTTGATTGTTGTTGATTTTAATATTTATCTTCGATCATTACAGCATTTTTATTATTTTAAATTTTTTTTATACTCCAAAGAAGTATAACTTCTAACGCGTGTACATAAGTACGCACACCACTTTTTTTTAATACAATTACAAAATCATTGAACATTAATAATAATTTTAAAACAAATTTCTAAAACGTGAAATTCATGAATACAGAATTACTAATAAATCCAATCTAGAACGTCGACATTTACTATACAAAGTTGAAAAAAAAAAATTTATTCATAAATAAATAAAATAGAAATTATTGGCTTTTTACGACGAATAATTTATTCAATTTCTTTCTCTCTATATTTATAATATTACCTATATTATTTTTTTTTCTGTTTGGGGGAAAATGAAATCGCTTTTTAATTCACCTATAATTTATTAATGATACGAAATATAATAAAACGTTTTATAAATTCTATTAAAATCAATTTATATTCAAAAATTCGAACTTTGGTAAATGATCGTTATTAAAATGGCATTCTTTTTTTATTTCCTAAAATGAAAGTCATAATCCTATTTATTATTTTTGTCTCGTTAAGGCCCTGGTCATTTTGCCCATTAATGCGTCTTTATTATCTTTCATTTTATTCATATCTTTAATGAAAAGAATTTTCATCATAAAGAACTTCTAATAATATGAATAACAATACCTTTTATGCCTATATTGTTTTATTTATTAAAAAAAAACCCCGATTTTATTAACAAATCCATCAAAATATATCGAAAAGGTGCATTTAATTTGATATTTTTTTCTCTTCAACTATTTTTTTTCTCAAAATTCGCTCCAACGATTTTGATTAAAATTCAAAAATCAATTATTTTTTAGATGTTCTTTAAAATGTATCAATATATTCTCTTTTTCCCATTGAAATCTTATGAAGACCACTTTACTCTTGTACTTCTTAGGAAAGATAGAAGAAATGGTTGCCATGGTAACAAAATATAAATATTTTCCCATGTTTATAAATTTTACCTGTTGAATTCTAATGTATCGGCGGAAACTAAATATATCTCGACACAAAAAATTCGGTGCGACCAGTTACACCAGATTTTTAATTTTTTTTTCTTGTACTCTCGATAATTGGTTTTCCCGATAATTCATAGCAAACCGTTGGTCCCGTGGCCCTACGAATAATCGGGATTCTACTCTATATTCAGTAAAGATTTTTTGATTTTTAAGAAATTCTCTCTGTGATATTTTATCGAAAATTTTTGTTTTATTTCATGTATCTGTACCTGGTGCCTTCTTTTCCTTAATTCTTACATTTCTAGGATTCTTCTTATACAATAGTTTGGTTATGTATAAAATGATTATGTTATTATCTGATTCTGTATATAAAACGCAGAAAATAATTATCTGTATCAAAATAAAAATTCAATTTGTTTTTTGCTCGACGTTTCGGGCGAAAGTCACATCCTTCCTCGAGATGAACAATTTTTGATTCCATGAAAGGATGTTGAAACGTCTATCTCGAAATAAATTGCTTTTTTTCACTGACAACATTACCGTTTCCGCCATTTTGATGGTTATAATAAACACCTTCTTGGCGATAGATTAGTAATTATTTGCAATATTTGTTTTGAGCTCTATTTAATGTTTTAAAGTGCTCTATTGCTCTATTGATATATTGTACCCAAGGCCAAATATAAATTTAAATAGATCTATATTCCATTTTGTTGTTTGATTTGTGGATGGGATTTATCTGGTGCGGATCCCATTAATATCTGCATCTCATAAAACTGTTTTCTGAAATTCTGTACACAAATTAATGCGTAGATAAAGCAAATTAAGCGTATGTACATATTATTATAAATAAATATTTTTTCAAGACTAAATAGGGAAGCGCGATAAGATACAGCCCCGGATAAGCCCTTGGAGGCCATGGGCTTTTTTTTATAATTTCTTTTATTTTCAAACTTATTTTTTCATAATTAAAATAAAAATAAAAAAATATTTCTGTTTCTACGTTTTCGTCTTGTCCTTCTTTTAATTAGGAAATATTTCGAGATAATTAATTATTAGCTTAATCGAGCTATTTCTCTCTTTCTTGGCGCCTAGATAATGCTAATTTCATTGCAGTAATCTTCTAGGGTCCTTGAGAGTCATTTAAAAAACTTATTGGTCCAATTTTTACTTTATTTCCCATTTAATTTATAATAGCTTGAATAAATTACTTATAAAAAATTACTAAAACTACAGTATTTTTATTTCTTCATTTGAAAAAAAAATATAATTTTTTTTTTAATTCCTAATTGTTATTAAAATATACTCTTATGAAAGTGCAATACAAATAGTTGAATAATAATCATTAGATTCCAATAATTTTATAAAAACATTTCTCGATTTTCATTTTAATTAGTTACTAATATTCAAAATTCCTTTACTAGTATATATAAATACGATACTTTTTGTTTTGTGTATTATATAATCACTAGAAAGGTATTTATTTTTATTATTATTTTTTTTATATATTATTATAAGACAGCTGTCAATTTCAGAGCCAGAAAAAGAAATAGCCTTTATTCTTTTGCGTTGCCAGACACTACACTTTTATTGGTACAGACAGGGGTGGGTTCTGGGGAAGATTGCCATCGCTGGTGCAAACATTTTTATTACCAAATCCTTGGTCCCAAAGTGTCTCCCGGTTAAAGAAAAAAAAAAAAACACCCAAAATTCTCCCGTAAATTATTTCCAAAATTGAGAACTTGCTTTTATATTCTATTGTACTATAAATTGTTAATTTCTCTTCGCCTTGATTTTTATTCTATCTTAAGAATGAATCAAGTAATTAATAAAAATCATACAATTTTTAAGTGTACTTTGAATACATGAAGAGAATTAATTTTTTTTCATCAAAATCTCGAGAACGAATTTTTGTACAATTATAATACTTTCTCTGCATACACTACATATACGAGAAAGTAAAAAAAGCTATTTATATGCTATTTTTTAGTTGATTATCTCAAAAACTATTTTAGTTTTTGAAAAAAAAAACCAAAGAATAAAAACTTTAAAATAGTGCATTTCATCTTAAATAAAGAATTACAAATTTCAAAATTTTTGAAAAAACTTATTAGGTAAATACTACTTCCGGTTGATAAAGATTTAATGGATCTGATTATGTTCATTTTTAAGTAATCGTGTTCACATACATACACACAGAAAGACATAATTTCAAAATTTTTTTTTAAATTAATACTAAGGAAGTTCTAAAATAAATATATTTTTGTTTTGTTTCCTTGTCTGTAGATTTTCATTTTCTGATTTGATGTTTTTAAGGGAGGGCCCATAGAGTAGCCTCTACTTGTCCATTCGACAAAACAAACGTTTCTGAGATTAAGGCTGGGCGCACACGGTCGATTTTTAGTCGAGCGATAGTTTAGTCGATGGACATGAAATACATTAAGTTCATTGTAGGTGCGCACACGACAACTGCAGATCAACTCGATTTTTTAATGCATTTATGTTCATCGACTAAACTATCGCTCGAATAAAATTCGACCGTGTGCGCCCAGGCAAACTTTCTTTTCAAAAACTCTTTTGTCAAATTTGGATAAATAGAAATGGCACTTATCCCAACAAATAAAATTTCTTTCATTTTAGTAAAAAAATCAAAATAAATAATATAACTTCCTATTGCCGTTTTATCTCAGAAATAATAGTAACGTTATCTTTTTGCAAAGTCATATAAACGTAAATTTAATAATTGCGGGGGCACAAGTTTCTGCGTAGTTACGCCACTTTTTTTATTTTTTTTATAATTATACATCAATTTTAAGAATAGGTACAAAATAATTAATGATTATTTAGGGAATTTTTTATTACATGATAATTTTCATCTTCAATATTATTATTTGTTTGATGCCTCGTGAGTCATAAAAATTCCTTTGTGAAAGTGAAATAACGAAAAAAATAATTGCGCTATCGATACAAAATCATAGGCAATTTATTTCTTATATATTCATCTCTGACAAAAGAGGATTCTTGACTCTCTGACAGCTTCTACTTCGTAATGTATCTTGTCCATTCATTTAAGTCTTGGCAATAAAACTTTGAGGCCATCAATCGCGTAGATGGACCAATCGTTTCTTATTTCAATTCCAAAATGTTTAATATAAATTAACTCTAATAATACTTTAATATGAATTGACAATTTTTCATATATAAAATTTTTCTCCATTGATAATTAAAAAAGTTAGTATTTTAAGGTAGTGAATTGTTGTCGAATTTTTCATCACCAGATCTTTTAAACATTTTTCTGTTTGAATAGCATTATTTTTACTATATTTTAGTTTTACAAAACCTATATTTTGTTATTTCGTGATGCTTATTTATGAATTTAACTAAAATTTACACGTTGAAAAAAAAAAAACGTTTTATAATCAGAGTTTGCCATTTTAAGATGATTATTTTAGAAATACTAATAATAGACTTGTTAAAGATATCATATAAATAAAAGAAAAACATTAAGATTGTTTCAGGCATGATCTTTTATAAATAGGCCTACATCTTATTTTGATTAAATCGTGGTTTATTTTAGCAAATAATAATACAATAAAATCTGTTACTAATTACAATAAAATACAACGTTTCGGCTGCTAATTCATCTACCTGAAGACGGCTGCAGAATTAGCAGCCGAAACGTTGTATTTTATTGTAATTAGTAACACATTTTATTGTATTATTATTTGATAAAATAAACCACGATTTAATCCAAAAAAATTTCTAAAAAAGTATGTTTTAATAGCGCTAATATTTTATTTATATTTTCAATACACTCATTGTTGGTATTGGTTATATTGTATTATATTGTTAATTGAATACGAAAGCTGTTATAGACTAGAGACCAGCATTGAATTGGGCTGAGGAGTTTTGGTTTTTGGCACCGAGAATAGAGAAGCAAGTTCCCGAATCATTTTGTCTAAAAAATAAAATCTATACCCTACACGTCTTCTTTTTAACTCTGATACAAATAACTAAAAATTAGAAATTTCTAATTAAAAAAAAATTTTTTTAATATTAAATTGATGAAAAAATCAATAAATATATTTTGGGTTTGCTTTTTGTCTGTCGAAATTCGAACAAAACTCTCGCTAGTCAATTGAGTTGTCTATCTTCCAGGCGCTTAATGCTTTATAGATTAACACAACCTAAGATTTTTATTATATCTTTAAGCTTGAGAATTATCCCAACCAAAACCAACTCAAGGGCTCAATTTTTTTTTTTTATTAATTCTTTATTTTTCCGGCGACGAAGCTTTTCAGTCCTTAAGATTGTTAGTGTTACAATAAAGAACTTTCTATATCTTTTATTTAGCAAACGTGTTCGATGGCTTTAAAAAAAATTAAGAAGTCCTCATTTACATGAACAAGCTCAAAAGCTAGCATTATAATTTTCCAAATTACTGAAGCTCAATGTTTTGGCTTAATTTTTGCTAATTTAACCAACATTAATACACATATATACTATAATTTAAATAATTAACACATAAAATTTCACTATCTTTTGAATTTTATATTTAATTTATAATCCATGTTTATGGAAATATCCTAATCTAAAAAAAAAATATATTTTTCTTGTTTGTTAATATCAAAATTATGACAAGATCATTAACTAGGGCTACCTATTTAATATTCATTTGCTGTTCGGCATTAGCATCATTATCGAGATCAAAAATCGAACCCTTTTATGTTTTCGCATTTGCAATCCCTCCCTCCTCCTCTCCCCCCAATCCTGTCCCTCCTGCCCTTTTTTTTTTATTCACTGTTGATATTAATTAAGTCCATATTGAGATTTCGCCTCGCATTCGTGTATTATATATCAAAATGATAATCTCATAACACAAATAATTACATATTGTTTAAAAACATTTCAAAATAATAATCAAAGGGATTTAATATTAAAAAATAAATAAATAAAAAAAAAAAATTAAAAAATAATCATATTTGCCTGAATTAATTATTCTATCGCGGTGTTATGAGAGAAAAATTGTTTTGATGAATTCATTATGTTTATTCTATTTTTTTTTTTTTTTTTTAATATTTTTTTATAATTTATAAATACACAGAAAGCAAAATATAGTATTTTTTAAAAGATCGTAATTTTTAATTTATAAAAACAAAAACAATAAATTTAATTTAAAAAATCCCTTTGATTCATATTAAAAAATAATGGTATTTATTATATAAAACATAATTGAAATAATTTAATATCGTGCTGCATATAAGCCTGGGTTATCAAAAAAAAAATGATATTTTAATTTAAAATTGATAAGCCACTTCTAAGGGGTGCACTATCGCATTTAATCACTGATTTTACTTGAATTTAAAATTTACAGAACTTTTTGTTAGGACTATTAACTTTAACGTTACTTAAAAATGATTTAAGTACTCAATGAGTAAGCTATTGTATATTTCATTTAATAAAGCCCACTAAGCTGACGTTTCGGTCTTGATTAAGACCAGTTTCAGAGCTTGTGAGCGGTCATTTGAGACACAAGCTTGATTGGTTGTTTCGGTCTTGATTAAGACTATCTTCAGAGCTTGTGCCTCTATTGACAGCCCACAAACTTTGAAGATGCTTCAGAGCTTGTGCCTCCACTGACAGCCCACAAACTCTGCAGATGCTTCAGAGCTTGTGCCTCTATTGACAGCCCACAAACTTTGAAGATGCTTCAGAGCTTGTGCCTCTATTGACAGCCCACAAACTTTGAAGATGCTTCAGAGCCTGTACCTCTATTGACAGCCTACAAACTCTGAAGATGCTTCAGAGCTTGTGCCTCTATTGACAGCCCACAAACTCTGAAGATGCTTCAGAGCTTGTGCCTCTATTGACAGCCCACAAACTTTGAAGATGCTTCAGAGCTTGTGCCTCTATTGACAGCCCACAAACTTTGAAGATTGCCTTAATCAAGACCGAAACGTCAGATTAGTTGGCCTTAATAAATGAAATATAAAATAGCTCCTATTATTTTTACTTACTCATCAACTATTCCAGCTATTAAATCTGCTACATTCAATTAAGTAGGCCTACTTTAATAGAGATGTCATTAGTTTAAAAAAAATACATAATTTTTTTTTTACATAGAATGAAAATAGTTGTTTGAGAATCTATCATTTTATTTAATTATTTATTTTATTTTATTCTTTATAAAAAATTCCTATTGATTTTAAAATGTGAAATTCCAACCCTTTATTTAATTTAATTCAAAAAAATAATATATCCTTGAGCTAGACCACCCACAAACACCGACCTTTAGAAATCGTAAAAAAATCAGCCAAACCCAATTAAATCATTAATCGTTATTTTTCCAAGAGACAACAAGACAGACAGACATACGAGCACAAAAACGAAAACGAGATTTGTAACATTTGTGTTCTCTTAGGCTGATTAATTAGGCGCCATTGCCATTGTCTCAAGTTTTTTTTTTCTCCTCCCTTCTTTTACGGGATGTTAAATCAATTCTAAAAAGAGGATGTTTTGCACAAAAGTAAGCGGTGATAATGATTACGATGACTCAACGGAAATCATCATCACCGTCATTTACAAAAGAATAGGTCCTATTATTTTATCTTTCTAACGAATCGGCCAAAAAAAAAATAAGTTCATACCTTAAAAAAATTCCATGAATAAAATTAATATTTTTCTTTTTAAAGAACAGTAAAAAAAAAAGTTTTGAACAAGTAAACGAAGCTAATTATTTTTTAATAAATAATTATTAAAATTAGAATAAAAAATTTTCCTGAAATTGGTTAATGATATCTATCTATTCCAAATTATTTTTCATTACATCAATTAACACCGATAACAGGAATAACTTAAAGAATTCAATCAAATTTCTCCTTCTATTTCACAAAATTGCAAGGCTCCAAGAATAATCACCAATGTTTTGGTTTAGGTTCTTCAGTACTCACATGATTAGAAATATAGATAAGCCTATAAGGGGTCGTCCACATATTACGTAACGCGTTAGGGGGGGGGGTCTAGCCAAAACGTTATTAATTGGGACATAGGGGACCCGAGTTTGAAAAGATGGGATGAGACTCGCATACTAAAAAAATGGTAAAATAATATGAATTTTGGGAAAATTTACTAAAAAAAAAAAAAAAAAAAAGGTTAAATGATATTAATTTTGATAGGGAATTTTAAGAACAAGTTTAAAACACGTTTCGATTTCGGGGGGGGGGGGGGGTAATTCTATGTTGTGGCATATTTGCAGGGGGGTTTGTTTGTATGTTACTAACTGTGACACGGGGGGAGGGAGGACTAGAATATCGTCAAAAAAGGCGTTACGTATTATGTGGACGACCCCTAAGTATTTTTTAACCCAGTGTAAAATATGAACAAGTATATAAAGATGTTTTTCTTCCAAAGACAAATCTTCTTAATACAATATGAAAGGACCTATAATAAATAAAAAAGTCGTTTATTTGTCTAATATTGTTTATTGAATCAAATTGATCTGACCTAACCCAATACACCTTAGCTTAGCATGCCATCTTCAGAGGTAAGCCAGGGTAAACAATGAGCTGTAATGAAACTATCTATCTTTGAAGATGGCATGCTAAGCGAAGGTGTATTGGGTTAGATCACATCAATTTGATTTAATAAACAATTTTAGACTAAACTTTTTTTTTTATTCTATATCCTTTCATAATCTCTCTCATTATTTGATAATTTTTTTTTTTTTTTTTTCAAGTTTTGGTCGAGTGTTGGTGATTTGACGTAACAAAGACACACTCATGTCCTAGATAGGATGGAGGTCCCGGGTGCTAGGGGATGTTAGGTCCACCATTATATATAAATCTAAGTACGATCGAGTCTTTTGAATATTGTTATCTCATTCAAAAGATGTCTCGAAATTTTCATATATTATTCTCAAACTAATTTCTTCCCTTCTTTAAATATCGACATATTATCTTAAAGTTATACTTCCATTGTGTAAAAGGCCCTTCAGCTAAAGATAATTTGACCTTAATAAATTCAATAAGACCATTCTATCCCAGCTTCTTCCACCATCTATGATTCCGGATTATGTGTTACACGTTTCAATTGTTAAAAATTTCTTAAAATTTACTTAAATAATTTTATTAATTGGTAAAATTTTCTTTTTGATTATACTTATTATCATTTCATTATCTTAAATTGACTATGATTGAAGAAAAACAATGATTGATCATCTCTCACTATTTGATAATTTCTAAAATAAATTATAGGGATAAGAATATGATTACGATTTAACCAACTCCCGCTTACAATTCCTCTCGTATTATTTAATTACGAAATTTATCATTTAATTTATTTTTTTTTTTTGCCGAACCCCTCGATTTTGACACGTAACCCCTTATTATTTTTTTTCGGGACCACCGGCGTAGATCTTCGGAATAATAATTTATCATAGTCTGAAAATTCCTAATCATCCATCCATCTTTTCTTTTTATCCCCACCCTCATTCTCTCTCCGATTTCTTTCACATTTATTTTTTTAATGTTTCTTCTTTAAAAACCTATAAAAGGTAGTCATAATACCCCTCATCAATTCCTTTATCACATTTTTTCTATCAAATTAACTAGACTCTTTTAATGTCCGAAAAATAATAAATTTCATATTTACAAAATTTAAAGCGTACTAAATTTTTATTTATTAAGACCCATAGTAAATTTTGTTTATCGCTTTGCAATAATTTATTTAGTAAAGTCATAAAAAATGTGTTCAATTATTTAATAATTTTGAAATTTATATTTAAAAAAAATATAATAAGATTTTTATGCTAAGATTTATAAAATATTTTAATGGGCATTTTATATTGAAAGCTCTTTATTTTATATGCGTAAAATTCTTATTGTTTTAAGGTGCGTATAAAAAAAAGTTAAATATCTTCCAAACAAAAAAAAGAAGATAAATATTCAATATACCTTTATATAAAATTATTATTATTATTCTTAAAATTTAATTATATTTTTTTATGGGTTTGATTTGTCTTCTTAGATAAAAAATTTTATGATCTTTACACTTTTTTAATGTAATATTTTAGTTTGTGTTGACATCTTGATGCAATTTAATTAAAATTTCTTCATTGAATCTGAATCCTCACTAACTTTATCAACAATTCTTGAAAATGTTAAATTATATTCTTACATTTGAGTTCTTATTTAAATAGTATGCATTACCATTAGTTATTTTGGATGTTATTAAATATTTTATTTGCTTAGTAAGAATCATTCTCATTCGACTTAATTTTGATACTTTCGAATACATCTACATCACATAAACTACTACCTAAGTGAGAGTTTTTATTTATTTATAATTATTTAAGTGATTCATTTGACTATAAAAGTTGAAACTAGTGAAACGATTAATCCAAAAATTCAGCTCGCCATTTGGATTGCCTATCTTCCAGAATTTTTAAATTTGTTTTAGAACTTCGAATTTTATTTCTTTGAATTCATTAAATGCAAGTCTGCTGAAAAATATAATTAATAACGTAGGCTAATTGTTGAAAAATTTTCATAGTAATGCAATATTTTTAAGTGAAGGGGAGGGGGTAAAGTTCTAACTTTCAGAAGCATTAAAATCAGCAGGTTTTATCATTTGACTATTTTTGATTGTTCAGATCAAGTTTATGAATACCAAATGGCTTGAATAAGAATGCCTGGACCCCATATATATATATTTGAAGGGCTTAGTGGAAGATAGTCATAAGCCACAAAACGTTAGTTTCGAGATATTGACACTTAAAGTTTGACTCAAATCTGTAAATCAGCCACTTAATTTAGAACAACTTTATTTATAAAAATGAACACTTGTATGCCTTACCTAGTATAAAGCATATAGTAGAGAATGGAAGATTAATTCGCCCTAGTTTAAGTTTTAAAAGCATTTAAAATGAGGAAGAAAACGAAAATGAAGTTTGCATAGTTTTATTTCAAGTCTGATTACATTGCTCTATTCAAAACCATTTTCTGGGATTTTTATATTCCGATACATTTTATACATTTATGAAAAATTTTATCATATAGTCCACATAGGGCAATATAAGTCCAGTATTTAGGGATTAGATGACAGAATATTTATTTTAAAGAATAGCCAATAATTACTTTTTTTTAATCTTTTAATTTTAAAAATCCTTTACAAAATAAGATATTTTAAAATCCCATTGTTAACTTTCAGAGGAAAATTTTTCGGCATGTTACTAGACTAGAAAAATCTGATAATTATCATCCTATCTACTTCTTTTAAAATCACAATCGATTTTGCTCAATTGAAGAAGAGACGATCTCATTTTTATTTTTTAAATGATATCTGAATCGACTAACTTTCCTTCTCGTCTTGGGTTGTTTGTGCCCCAAGAAGTCAAAGGGGCAGAGTCCCACCTGTCGGGTCTTTGTGCCTTGCATCGACTAACGGTGGCTTCCAGACAAAAATCCCACCTGAAGATCCTCTCTCTCTCTCTCTCTCTCTCTCCACACACACACACACTCTTTCGACTTCCAACTTTCAGTTACTCTGATGACACACTCAGGTTACCTACCAGTCAATTAAAAATTCCAATAGAAATTGATAATTTCAACAAATCGCTATTTTTATTAATTACCATTAACTTCCTTTTTTGAATATTTCTTCCCATGCAATTTGTGTAAAAGAAGGCAATTTTCCTTTTTAATTTATAATCATTAGATGTGTAAGACAAAGGTTAATTATTTTTCATACCCTTTTGGAAATGGAATAATGTTATAAAGTTTTTTTTTTCGGCAACATCTATCGAGTTTGTTAATTTTACAATCATTAAATCACTTTTTACCTTAAAGAAACTTCGAATTAATTTCTCTTTAGGAAATTTATGTTAAACACCAAATTTTCAATTAAATAAACTCAACGCTTATAAAATCACTAACGAGCGTTGAAAAATTAGAATAAAATTTCTAATTCTTTCTTACCGTTTTTTAAAACGGACCTCAATTTGTAAAAAATAAATTTGCTCTTCAAATTTATTCAATATAACAAGACATTAATTATTATCTTACATTACAGTTTTTCTAATTGTCTGTGGCAAGAATATTCATAAACGGATTTTTATTGCTTTTCAAAGAAAGACAAGTCATGAATTCAACGGCTAATAAAAAAAAACCTCTCGCTGCACCGTTGCATTTTTCGTAAATGCATTTGACTCAGGAAAGGTTGCATGTCGTAAATTAACGAGCTGAGATACAATTTAAATTGGATGAAATTTCATTTTGACATTTTGTTAGAAAGTACAATTAAAATGACTGCGACTTTTTTGTTCTCTCTTTTAATAACGAATTCGCAGAAATATATTTTGGAATATAAAAAAAAATTCACGGTTTGAATAAATTTATTTTCAGTTTTTATTTATTTGTTGACTCGATTTACAGGTATAAATAAGATGATTTGAACTCTGGCTATTAGATTTGATGACATGTTGAATTTTAAGAGAGATTACTTTATTTCTGGAGATAAATTCGAAAATCTGCATCTTTCGAGTTGGTATATTTCATATATAGAAATGTGAAGTTCCCAAAAAATAGAAGAATTTAATGTATTATTTTATTACACACCAAATTCAGTTTAATTCTGAAACGTATTGAAAAATGGGTATGATTTAAACGGTTAACAAAATATTCTTATTTTGGTGAGCAGAAAAATCCAAAATGGCTAATTTGTTAGCAAATTATAGCCAGCGAAATTCCCAGCCGAGATTCCTTATGTTTTCTCTGGCAGACATAATATTACAAGCTGACCACATATTGGTTTGATTGTTGACTATTTTTAAGATTGTTTACTGATCAAAGAATGCAGTCTGATTGTTATTTATTGCTGGCAAAATGCTGTCCAATATGATTTAAGGGCTGATTTTTTGTTGTTAACCAAATTTATTAATGGCAAACCAAAAATTACTTTCTTTAAAAAATAGACTTGAAATTAGTATCTATTATGTTAATATAGCCAGGCTGCATTTAATTTTTAAATGAAATAAAAATATTATTTAGCGAGAAGATTTACTTTCGAAGTTTCATTTGATTAGGAATTATTACCTGTGAGAAAAAAAGTCATTTTATTTATATGGTGTCGATAAATATACTGAAGGCTAACCTGTTGGACATCCCTGGTATATAATTTTATTTGTAATAGAAAAAAAAATATTTAAATTTTTTGGTTGTTTTTTAATCTACGTGAAGGTAACGGTGAGGAAGGAGAGTTGAGTTTACGGAATTTCGCAGTGAGAAGAGTTGGTTGGCGGATTTGATTGGTGTGTCTGATAACAAGGAGTAGGTATGGCTGCCAGACAGGTAGGTTGGCACGCGCCACACGATGACGTCACAGACGGATGGATGGCCCTTTCGGAGTCCGGGGTCCGGGGTTTGGGGCCCGGTCCTAGCCCGGGGGGCTCAGGCGTGCGGCTCGCACCTGGCCCCCCCCGACCGTCCTTAAGCCAGCTGCTGTCCATGCCCTGTTGCCGCCTCTCCGCCAACGGTCAATCACTCTACTCTACTCCACCAACACTACTCAAAGAGTACAAATAAAAACAACAACAATGCCAAAAACCTGAGCTGCCTGCTGCCAATCTCCAAAAAAGAAAGGGCTATTTCCTAATTTCGTCAAAGAATGAATTTTATTGTTAGAACCTGCCATCGTAACTCTTTTCACTTATCACCTATTCACATGATTTCTATATGCTATTGCTATTGACAAAAAAATTTACATTTTATAAATTCACGCAAAATCAACAATTCTTAAACCAAGGAAACTACAAAAAATCTGGTGTGACTGGCGCACAGCACACAACTTTCTCTTACCTTCGGTAATCGAAAGTTGTGTACTGTGCTTGTCACACCAGATTTTTTGTGTCGACATGTATTTAGTTCCCGGCAGTAGGGAATATTTGAATTCAGATGTAAAATTTATAAGTATGGGAAAATATTTATATTTTGTTACCATGGCAACCATTTCTCCTATCTTTCCTATGAAGCACAAGAGTAAAGTGTGCTTCAAACAATTTCGAGGGCAAAACGAGAATATACATTTGAAAGAGCATCTCAAAAATAATTGATTTTTTGAATTTTAATCAAAAATCGTTAGAGCGAATTTTGAGAAAATCGAAAAAAACTGAAAAAGTACATCAGTAAAGTACTAGTACTCTTTGGCCGATTTTGATTAAAAGCTTATTTTGTCGGTCCCGGGGGATGTTTAACTTAAATATAAAATTTCAACCTCCTAGCTCAATTCCTTCATGCTTAAAATTGAACACAAACACCCACACACCCACCCACCCACCCACCCACCCACCCACCCACAGACAGACCATGTCGCGAAAACCACTTTTTTGGATTCAGGGGACCTCAAAACGTGAAGATCCATCAAAATCTCGACATCGAATTTTTGACATGAAACCAATACTTTCTCTCTATATATATATTACATATATACATAGGTTCCCAAGGAAAGTAAAAATTGTATTTCTAACATGATAATTAAATAAATAAGAGAAAGTAATTGCAAAATACATTGGTGTGGATAAATTCGTTTGTTTTTCCATGCTAAATTGGCAACCCTTTTCCTTTCTATATAGGCAACCCTTATGATGACGAACCCACTTTTGGATTTTCCGATTAATTAAAGAAGTATATCTAACAAAGCTGTGCGAGGGCAAACATCCCATGGCCCCCGGGAATCGAACCCAGGATCTCCAGCCTTTCCGGGCTGTCCATTGCACCAGGCTACCGGACCCTCGACCTGCACCAATAAAACTCACTACCCCTTATATGCAGCCGTGCAAGTTTCGTACTAACAAAGTGCCCAGATGTCTGTCCCTTGTTACTGGTTTAAAAAGCGGCGCACAAGTGAAAAATTTTTCTTTAAAGTTTTTCACTTTGTTAGTGAACATAAGGGGTAGTGAGTTTTATTGGTGTAGGTCGAGGGTCCGGTGACCTGGTGCAATGGACAGCACGCCTATGTCCCGAAAAGGCTGGATATCCTGGGTTCGATTCCGGGGGCCATGGGATGTTTGGCCTCATCTATAAATACACTCACAGCTTTGTTAGATATATATCTATCTCTATGACTTAGTTAAGTCCGAAAAGATTCGAGATGTTTTGAATACTAATATCTAATTCAAATATATAAATCTCGAAAATATTTAATTAAAGAAGACCATCCACTCGATACAATTTTACAATTGCAGGCAGGGCACTGTAAACGGCATTCTAAATGAGCTTTCATCTTGTTATTGCTGCAATTCATGGTCCATTTCTGCATTCCGCTCCTTATGATAGCTTTTAACTAAAAAATTGTCAATAATGTGTATAGATCCTGCACTGAGTATGGGGTTAGGCCGCCTAATATTTATAAAACTTAGTTTACTGAAAAATTTTTTGCAGTTTTATTTCTTCCGGAACAACATCTAATTAGATCAAGAGAATCACTTCTGAAAATGACATACAAGTGACAAAATGTTAATTTATATTCCATAATTAATTTGATCAACCGAGTGTTTTATTAGTACTACTTCTTAGCTGCACTAGAGCATAGGCAGTTTAACCATTTTTGGTCCACATTTTTATTTCTTGAGATGATCCTATAAACTCCGGAATAATAACCCATTTCCGTTATTCTCATCCTTTTTTTTTAGTAGGGATACCCATTTAACCATTTGATTATTTATTCCCTTCTAACCAAGATTCATTCTAGTCTAGGCCTACCTCACTAATTTAACATGAACAATTCTTCTTCCCTTATTTTCCCAAGAATAAGAATAATATATTTTATTGCAGAGGTAAAATAAAATCTATTCAGCCTTCAGAATTTCTCCACATTCTTTTGAGTTCTTTTATATTATTCAGGTGCATAAATTCAACGGTTATTCATATCAGACAAAAACAACATCTTTAGTAGAAAACCATGACCAATCGATTATAGAGAATTTTTCAAAAAGTTTGAATAAAAGAATTCAGTTGAGGTTGTTACGCTAATTATTTTAATTTATTATACCAAATGTTTGACGTGCACTATCACTGTTACATGACTTTGAGAGCTAATTTTAGCAAAATTATAACCTTTATAAAATATAAAGAAAAAATACGCACTATATTCAAACCCTGAAAGGTAGATTAATCCAATTTACTATTGGATTTTTCGATTAATTAACAACAGAGTAGTTGTTAGGGTAATGCTTAAAAGGCCAAAAAAATTTCTTTTTTTTATTTTTGCTGGAGTTCACCCCGCCATTTTGTTCTACCTTATGAGAGAAACAAAATTTATTTTTTTTTCGATTTTTTTGTACCTAAAGGTCGCTACCAAGCTCTGAAGTTATAAAAAATATTTCAAAATTATTTCAAATTTTTTTTTTCTTGCGTAAGGAATTAACATTTTCAAAAATCACTTCTTAAGCCACTGCTACGTAATAAAAGTAATTAAAATGCCAAATTATAACTGTCTAGATTTTATTGTTTAGGGTCTGCTTATACAGATTGCCCAGTGATCTCACATGTCAATAATTAAAATTGGAAAAAAAAAATTTTTTCTCTAGATATTTTTTATTTATGGTCTAATTAAACGATTTTGATTAAAAAAATTTAATTTTCAAAAAAAAAATTTCTGGCTTAAAAACTTAAATGCTGATAGCGACATCTAAATTCGTTTTAAATACA